>JAYMFT010419463.1:0-17732 GCA_038088735.1 Panulirus argus | reverse complement strand
ATATATATATATATATATATATATATATATATATATATATATATATATATATATATATATATATATATATAAACGAATGAATCAAGTGGATCCCGCGCTGTGTGAGGCAGTGGTCAGATATCAATAAAACTATCTCAAACATGAGACCGGGTATTTTGCGGCCATGTTTGGAATGTTAGACAAGATGGGTGCTACATTACCACCCTGACTTTACTGTTAAGAATATTAGCAGGTTTATAATTTTGGTTTAACAGATTAAATCTCAATACCAGATTATTTCACGCAGTGGGTTTAATGACTATAATATGGCAAGCATACTAAGACTTAGTGTCTTATCTAATATGTATATGGAGCTATTTTAGAGATAAGATAATTAAAGGGTTATTTCTTTTTTATATTCTTGGCAGATAACAGATTGTTATCATTTGGTGGTATCTCGCATGGCCCCCGCCCCTGGCGTTATCTGCTGCAAAACCACTCATTACCGTGGGATTCTGTTCCCGATACTGAAATAGCTCACAGGCATACTGTTCCTTATCGTAAAACACCAACATTTAGCAAAAAACTTTGTCTTTACCTTACCATACGTCACAGTACGACACTTGAGCCCAACGGTACGAGTCTTTAGCACGACGGTACAACCCTTAATCACGGAGGTACATCCCTGAGCAAGACGATAGGGCCCTTGGGCACGACGGTACGCCCCTAAGTAACACGACAGGACCCTTGACCACAACGGTACAACCCATCATACCCAAGGATCGTACCGTCGTGCTTAAGGAGTCATGGCTTACGACGAGTCCAGCATCAACAGGTCAAGACTACAGATTAACCTTTTCTTTATACGATACTAATAACTGATTAATCAGCCTTAACACATAAGTGGCAATTATCACTTACACAACCACTACCTTCTTCTAAGAGCCCTGAGCATGTCCTCCAGCAAGGTTCTGGTAGAAATTCCCTCACAGGTTCCACGCGACCCTAGCCAAGATTCTAGCTGACATCCTAGCTAAGCTCCCAGCAACCTTAGCTGAGATTCTGGCAAACACCTCAGCTGCTGAGGACCCAGCACACACCCTTGCAGTAACGGCAATACAAGTAATTCAACGAATTCCATAAGAAATCCCGATAAGGATTGTAATTTGGAAATCCAAAAGAGACCCTAAGAAAAACTTCTGGTAGGAATCCCATCATAGATTAGCACCGTAACAGACGCCCTGACAGAGCCCAGTACAGACTCCATCACAGACATGGGCACAGATGCAGGCAGAGGGTCACGACTCACTCGGATCCCAATACAGATAACGAAGCGCATCCCAGATACAGACAGACCATCGCGGAAATTACCACACGACAGATAACCACACACACACCAGACCACGAGAGATCCTACCACACACATCAGACCATGAGAGGTCCTGCCACATACATCAGACCATGAGAGGTCCTACCACACACAACAGACCATGAAAGATCCTACCACACACACCAGACCATGGGAAATCCTACCACACACACCAGACTATGAGAGGTCCTACCACACACATCAGACCATGAGAGGTCCTACCACACACCAGACTATGAGAGATCCAAGCACACACGCACACCTTCCTCTCTCAGAAACCACCATCCACAATACCATCAATCCTATCCCCCCCCCCTCCCCATCCCAAATACCTCCCTCCTCGCTTCCAGCATCCTGGAAAATCCCCAAGGCCAACACATGGAGGCTACCATGAGGACCAATTGTGGTTCCTGCACCCCTGCGAGGGAGAGGGGGAGGGGGCAGACATGCCATGCATGGGGGAGAGGCAGACCTCCTGTGCAAGGGGGAAGGGGAGGGGGGCAGACCTTTTTGGCAAGGGGGAGGGGGGCAGATCTCCTGTGCAAGGGGAAGGGGGGGGGGGAAGACCTCCTGTGCTGGGGAGGAGGCAAGATCTCCCCAGCTCCTGCGACTGGGTCCTCACAATCTGCAGTAGTCATCACTCCTGCTGCAGGAGGCCACTGCCGTTGTTCACAATAATCCTCCGGTGAATCAGAGCTAATTGTCCCGCCCACGTCCCTTCTCACTCGCTAATCAGACCGGAAAGCTTGGTCACTCTAGGATAACTGGGGAGGCGAACTGTGTTCTCATTTAGCAAATGAGATGACAGTTCTAATCACCAGAGGGTAGATGAGATGCAAGGCTTTGTTATCATTACTGCCTGATGGAGTGTGGCACGGGGAGCCGTGTCCTCGTTTGCTGACGGGATCATTATTAAGCTTGGTCGCTGTGAGGCAGAGGGTTCCTCCCCAGGCCACCTCCAGATGTTAAAAAGGTTGTGTTAGTATCAAAGGTCCCAGTCGTGTATGGAAATGAGTATCGTTACATTCTGAAGTCAAAATTTGTCAGAAAATCAATTCGAAATGAATTTCTGAAGTAAAAAGTAATGTGAACACATCCTAGAGTATTGAAAAGTTAGACAATTAATCCGAAATGCATTTCTTTATGTTACTGATGACATAAACGTAAGATGTATTTAAGTTTAAAGTATCTCACTGTCTTAAACGTGGATTAGGCGATGCGCAAGGTGGTGGAAAGACAAGGCAGTGGGACACGACCGTAAAATGTTCAGAGCTACTAGAGTAAGGGGACCAGGACGCCTTCTTCCCCCACCATACCAGAAGTACCAGTGACCGTTGTCAGTCGAGGGTACCAGGGTGGACAAACCAGGTCCATATGGGTTAATAACGTGGCAAACGAAATCTTAGGGTGATAAATTTGGTCCCTGAGGGTGGTAGCAAGTCTCCCTGCCTAATCCCCCTTACGGGTGAAAGTTAGTCTCCCTGCCCTTTGTGCTGGATGTACTTACTATACATGCTTCACTAAGCCAGGCTGTTAAAGGGTACTAGAGTCGTTATGCCAGGTCACAGTGGGGTCAGTGGTGGTGGTGGTGGTGGTGGTCGCTGGTAGTGAAGGCCCCATCCTTATACCCGGCAGGGAATCTGGCGCTGAGCAGTCTGGGTCCCTCCCTCAGAGCAGGGAGGGAGGGAGCGTCAAGATGTGGGTAGTGAAGGGCACCTTTGCTCTCCTGTCTTACCGGATAGGAAGCGAGCTCGTGACCCGAGCTGGGCCGGTGGACAAGTGGTAAGGGATGAGGGCGTCACTCCATGTGTTGGCTGCTTACATGGGTATGTATGAGGCTGGCTCACCTCCCCTGTGTGTGTGTGTGTGTGTGTGTGTGTGTGTAGGTGGTATACATGAATACAACTTCATGTATATCAACATATACATACGCATCATGTACATCTCCTGAGTCAAACCGAGACAGAAACTGCGATCCTGAACACCTCAAGCGTTTGTTCTGCTCGACATGTGGTACCCACACGTGAAACGTCATATTACCGAATGTCTTGAAATCTGTGTTCCCAGACCTCAAGACCTAATATTTCGAGACATGTGTGACCATTTTACTTATACCCTGAGCAATGCAGGCATCATTTGAATATTTATGCATCGATCGTGTAAATTTGCATATGTAACCATCACTATTATACTGTATTTATTTCGTAAATTAAACACAATGTATTTCATGAACTGAAAAGGGTATTAAGTGATGGGGCCTTTCTTCGTCTGTCCCTCGCGCTACCTAACAAACTCAGGAAACGGCGAACAAATACGGAAAAAAAAGAAGTATTTGCTGTGTTCTAAAACTGTTGCTGAACCTCTGTAATTGCATGCCTAATGTGATGTGTTCTTATTCTTCCTTCCTTGTGTCCCATCTTATCCCTTTATTTTCTGACGGGACACGGAGGACCCAGTGGGTCCCTGGGCCCCCTCTTGGACCCATCCGTCACCCTTCTGTGTCGATGAACCCACTGTACGCCTACTTGCCTCCACCTATCCCTACCCATGTACCTAGAACCTATGTATGATGTCAGAAACGTAATTTGACTCTACGAATATTTAGACAAAGATTAAAAAAAAAAGAAAAAATTTTTGATTAATCTCTTGGAGACGACTTTACGACTCCTTAAGCACGCCGATACGACCCTTGGGTATGATAGCCTGACCTTTGACCTCACCCATAAGTCATAATAGCCAAGGGCACACCGTCGTGCTCAAAGGTCGTGTCACCGTATTCAAGGCGGTTAAGAAGCGAAGACAACGACCCCAGTACCAAAAGACTTACCCATCCCTGGGGGAGGAAGGGGGGGTCAGGTAGTACTGGACGACCCCTACCCATCCCTAGGGGTGGTCAGCTAGTATTGGACGACCCCTGCCCACCCCGGGGCTAGGTATTAATGGACGACTCCCATCAGTCCCTCGGGATCAGGTAGTACTGGACGACCCCCATACACCCTCAGGGTCAGGTAGTACTTACTGAACGACCCCCACCCATTCCCTCCCGGGGTCAGGTAGTGGTGTGACGATCCCCCCCAACCCCTCACCTACCCCCACGGGGGTTATGGAGGCAAGACAACGACTGCAGTACTGAACGTGACCTGGGTACACAGCAGGTCGTAACCCCACACGCCACTCTTCACTCCAAACTCACACCTCATAAATTCAGGGCAGACACTGCCCTCTCGCACCTCCAAACGTCAAGGTCCTCTGTACTCATAACTTGGAGTCTCACTTATATTCTAGACCTCATATATTCACACACTAGACTCACTCCACTCATAACTCCATCGTATTATTGACTCACATCTGATCTACTGACCATAACATCAAACTCACTCACTTCCTACGGCCATCATCCGTAATCCTGTAAACACAGATTTTATTCCTCGGGCTTATGACTTGGCCTTCATTAAGCAGCGATTAAAGACTCAGTACTTTAAGAGTAATACTCGAGAGGATGTAATAAATCAGCAGATTCATCATCTTTAACGTTAAGGATTAATCCTTTCTTATATATATATTTTTTTTTCATACATATTCGCCATTTCCCGCATTAGCGAGGTAGCGTTAAGAATACAGGACTGAGTCTTAGAAGGAAAATCCTCACGTGGCCCCTTTCTCTGTTCCTTCTTTTGGAAAGGTAAAAACAGGAGGGGAGGATTTCCAGCCCTCCACTCCCTCCCCTTCTGGTCGCCTTTTACGACACGCAGGGAATACGTAATCTACATGAATTGGCTTAGCTTCGGCAATCTATGTTCACAGCTTGACCTTCGACCTTACAGTTGACACTGGTCACTGGGCTGGGCCCTTCACTATCCTCGCCATCCATCCTTCCTACTGGCCATGTAAGGGATAGAAGACCACCCGAGCTGGACAAGCGACCTATCCTTACGCAGAGCTGAGTAAAACCCGACTGTGTTAAACCATATAGAACACAATAAAACCTGAATGTCAAACCAGAGTGTCCTTAAGAAAACCTGGCTATTCCACACAAACATCCTCTGGCCCAACACACAATATATGCCGGGTGGTTTTCATCCCAAGTGTTCTCTGCTTTACGAGAACCTGACCAAATAAAGAACCTGTAGAAAACTGATACCCTACTGACGTGTGCCAGCACTCCTGTGCCCACCTCATAGAATTACCCTCTGTTTTTTTCCTACATTATATGATACATCATCGATATATATATATATATATATATATATATATATATATATATATATATAAAATGTTGCAAAATCGTCTATCATACTGAAGTGACTATGCCCTCAACAACACAATCAATATCTCTCTTGTCTCCGTTACTTAAACGGTTAATTTTTAATATCTTGTTTTTCTCACACCACAACACCTGGCGTCCTCCTGCTCTTAAACTATTCCCTAGTCTAGCTAACGCCCAACAGAACCTTGAATTATGAGCTCTCATTAACACAACAATGAAGTCACACCCGTCCTCATGCAAGAGAATCTTCCAAGACGGACTTAGGACACATCTAATCTCTGGATCCCTTCATATACCGGGCTCAGAATGCATTAGGGTGCTGCTAAACTGGCCTAAAATTTGTGCCTCTAATAGGTGGAGCTAACTATGACCGCGTCGAACTGCATGAAATTTCCAGACAATCATCCAAAAAACAACTCGATCCAAAGTCTTTAGACACGGTGAATGGAGAGAGCCTCCGGCTGATCCATCGATCGTCATGCAAGAAATACCCAACAATATTTACGGCTCCGCAGACAGGATCAGCAGACACCCTGGTGTTGCTGTGTTGCCCGACTCTGCTGGACTATAGATAATCACAGCAAACTGCCTGCCCCTCCCGCTGATGGCAAACAGACTCATAAGGACACACTCACACCTCACAACGCTGTGCAACTCGACTGACGGAAGACCAGTGAATTCAAGGACATGCATCACAAGGTATGCTTAGGCTGTTCGTGCATATCAATATTTTACACTAGATAATTTAGAAATAACTTTGCCTAAGGTAACTGAGAAATATCCAAACTTTCCCAAAATACTCTGGTATCTTAACTTTGCTCCAGATACTAAAGATTATGTTAACTTTAACTATACGATATATTAAATTTGAAATGTAACTTGCTTTATATTTTAGTCAGGAAGTCCCAGTTTCCGGACCTTTCGTGCACTCTGAGTCCTCTCCTGCGCCTCCGCTCACAGGATGACTGGGAGTGCACATCACAAAAGCCATTTTTTTTTGCGAAAATAATGTAAGCTTAGTGAACCCAGACATGGCCACAGATGCAGCTTAATCTGTCCTTGGTACATCTATCGACCGATCTATGTGTCTTGCAACTTCACACATCTATCTATCTATCTGCTTCTAGTGCGACTTGTAAATTTTTTTCTACCTGTCTATATCTATCACAACCTGTTACATATATCTACCTAGTTCTATTGCAACTTGCTCCATCTTTCTACCAATCTCTCCCTCCCACTAGGGGATTCGAACGCGAAGATTGGGGGTTCCGTGCCCTCTTTATTCCCATATATCAAAAAAATAATATGTCATAAGTTATGGCTCACGTGAACATACCCATGGGTTGCGGTATCGTGCTCAAGGGTCGTACCGTCGTGTTCAAGGGTCGTACCATCGTGCTCAAGGGTCGTACCGTCGTGCTCAAGGGGTCCAACACCGGGAAAAGGAACAAATGGCACCAGGAGAGCGGGACAAATGGGCCATATCTGGGCCACAAACGAGGTCCAATTTCTGTAATGATGGACATGGCAGCGTGAGTGATCCGCGGTTGGGGGACCTACGTGGCCATATTCACCCCCTCCCCCCTATTCCACCACCCCCACTAGACTCATGAGTAGCTCATGACGACACTCATAATGGGTAAGGTCAGCTTTAGAGTAAGGATAACAACGGGCAAATTGGATTACATTTATAATGGTTCATATGAGTGGGTGATTCAAATTGGCTATTTCTTTAATAGGGTCCCTTAATTCGTAACCTTAAAAATAGGTGACCCCTAAATTATTACAATGACATTCATAATGGGTAAACTCTCCTTTAGAATATAAATAATAGTAGCAATCTCCCGTAACCTTTATAATGGGCATAGAATTATATGAGTCGGATTTGAATTGGATAACTTTCCATACGGTTTCTAACAGGTATCTTGGTCCAAGTACTGTGATCACACAACTATAGGTCATGAGACCTGGAGAGCACCGTAGGCTTCTGGCAGAATCATGTTTTCATCTGCTTTACGGTGCTACCCTCGAGGGGCTCCGATTGGATGAGAAAAGTGTCAAGAACTCATAATTTTGTCAGTCATTCACTACATCAAATTCAAAACGAATCACCTGTACTCCATGGTTCGGCAGTCCACCACATATATGAGGAATATAAATGCCTTTCTTAATCAAGATTTGCATTGATCTAATGAACTATCAGAATCATGAGGAGACAGCTCATGTCGGCAGATATGGAAGTACATTGGAAGGACAAATAACAGATGACCTGATGGTCTATGACCAGGTTATCTGCTGGAGGACAATACATGGGAAGGACAGATAACAGAATGTCCTCACGGGCAACGACAGAGCTGGTATCCTACAACTCCCACAGGACGCCAGCAAGACCCTGGCAACACGATCCTTAAGCATTCAATTGTTTAACTGTCTTGGACAACAGGAGTGGCTGTAGCTCGGGCCATGGCCCTCTGACTGTGATGATGAGAGACCCGAGGGCACAGGTTCGAATCCCACCGTCATCTTAATCAACTGAACGTCATCTGCTAAGATTACTTACGAATGTACTGTACAGTAATGAGGTCTGTGAAGTCAAGAAAGTATATCAGGAGAAATGTAATGATTTTAATCTTAAGCCCGGGTAAAATTCCACTCTATGTATAACCAAGGGGAAAGACTACTTTAACAACTGTGGCAATAATTTCTCTCTCGCCTGTTCTGGTTTACTACGAAACTTTGAGTGACCGGTCTCTCATCAAATACCTTCGTTACAAGTTGGACTGACGGTGGCCATGTCGTTGTCACATTAAATATGAAGCTTCACGTAAAAAGCTATTGTATATAAAGAATAAGCGGAGAAGAATAAATGTGTATATACAAAAGCAACAAAATAAAGCAGTTAATACAGTCAACATACATACAAGTTATGTGTAAGTAAATGCGTCAATATACATATAGGAAAGCAATTCTGCGTCAGGTCAATATTAGCATCTCAGAAGATCAAAAGACCAAACTATGCGGATGGGAGAACCTGAGGTTGATGACCAGCTGACACGAGTTAAGGAGGGAGGGAAGAGTAGAGGAGGATGGAGGAGAATGAGGGATCACTAAAGATGGAGGAAGGAAACTTGAGAAGGGCGGAGTGAGGATGGAAGGTAACGAATGCAGACATAAACACCATCAAGTGGGATGGAGGAGAATGAGGGATGACCGAAGTTCGAGGGAGGGAGAAGGATAGGGGGAGGGAGGGAGGGAGGGAGGGAGGGAGGGATGGAGGCAGGGAGAGATGGAGGGAGGGAGGGAGGGATGGAGGCAGGGAGGGATGGAGGGAGGGAGGGAGTAGGGCTGGAGGGAATGGGATGGAGACATAATCCTGGGGCGGGACCATCAAGACCCTCTCATTAAGACAAACCCTTGGCACAGGCTCGTTAAAGTTAATAAACACATCCCTGGCCTGGCTGGCCTCCTGCCCAACCCACACCGTGTAAACAACTCCTTAACACGTAGCAGTAAGTTCAGGGCAGAGCGAAACAGTCATTGCTATTTGGAATATTCTTCAGATAATTGATCTCACGAACTTGTTTCAACAGATCTACAGCAACAAGCAGGATGGTGCAAGCTTCCTGAAGCAGCAGGCAGTCCAGGCACAAGTAAAATGGAGTAGATGTGATAATCTTGTCCAATATAAAGTAAATACTTGTGAAATATGATCATCTGCTATTATGGCCGCCGACGGCACGAATATAATGTCAATAAAGACGTCATTAATCACCAGCCACACCTTAAGGCCAAGATGGACAGCCCTCCACGCCCCCAACGGCCCACACGTACACGGCCCAAGAGCGCCTCGCTTTCAAAAGACTTCCTTAAAAGCTAAAAATCCGGGATGGAAAGTTTTGAAGTGAGGCATTACCCGTGGGTTACCGAGGCCCGTTAATCATACGCTGATGACTTGGGGAGGGGGGAGGGGAGGGGGAAGGAAGGGGGGAGGGGTGTGAGAGAAAGGTGGGGACACACCCCTCCCCCATCATCAACATTAACACCTCTCCCCCCTCCTCTCCTCAGACCTTTGCACACCCTCTATCACTCACTTCACCTTTTCCATTGTCTTCGCTCCCTCAATTTCCAACTCCCTCCCTTCTCCTACAAGCCCCTCTCACACTTCTCCAACTCTCTCTCCCCCCTCCTTCAAGCCCTCCCGCTAGCTAGCACCCTCTCTCTCTCTCTCTCTCTCTCTCTCTCTCTCTCTCTCTCTCTACCTACAGTCCCTCCCTCCAAATGCATCCCTCAATTACTTTCAAATGCAACCGTCACTCCAAACGCATCAGGTATTCTCTCCACGTGTAACTCGGCCCCCCAGGTCATGCCTGTCCACCTACAGGTTCCTCCCTCCATCTGTCCACTCGCCATTATGCTGACGCATGACCTCAGCCCCCAGCGAACCACAAATCTCCATGCACACTTCTCTAACACCCCCTTCCCTTCCTCCCTCCCTCCCTCCAATCATTCGAGAAACATGATGTAGTATGATCATACTCGGAGACCATTAAACTCAGAGCTCATCAGACTCTCGGCAAATCAAGGTCGTGAATAATCAAACCCCGACGGCTCAAGCACTAGACCATAAGTCTCGGGTAAATCAGGACCCAAGTCTGATAGGTCCCAGGATTATCAGACTTCTGAGCGACTAAGACCAGCCAGCTCAGCTATTAAGCAAGAACTGGAGTAACCAACCTCTCCCATAATCAAGAACAAGGACAATCAAGTCATTGAACAATCAAGGACCAGGGCAATCAGGCCACTGAACGATCACGGACGCTGTCCAAGGAAGACGTGCGTTATGCTGGCTCGCAGAGTACATCACGTTTTATGGTGTCTAACCACCGGCTCCGCCCAACATTAATCAGGCCAACAACACGCTGGATGGAGCCATTTTTCCTTAATGCTCACTATAAAAGGGGTTTATAACCCCTTTATCCCTACGACAACTACGAGCCGACCGGCAGATCGTCGTTGTTGCCGTTCAATACACTGACTAACTACAGGCACTGACTCCCAAAACTTTGTGAAGGTCTTTACCTTACGTATAATTTACGATGGTTTTGGGAGGTCTTCTAACACCCACAGCTGGGTCTGGGACCATACCTTGCCTTACGTATACCTTACGATGGTTTCTGAGGTCTTCCACCCCCGTAGCTGGGTCTGAGACCTCACCTTACCTTACATATACCTTACACTAGTTTTGGAGGTCTTCTACCCTCACAGCTGTGCCGTGACCAAGTTGCTATGATGCTCCTCAGGTCAGTCGAGCCGTTGAAGGCCAGGTTCCATACAGTCTCTGAATTTCATGTCAGAATCCAGTGCGAGAGTTCGAAGCCTTAAGACACATATTCACTGCACTGCTTCACTAAATTCTTGAGAAGACAATTCTAATCTAATCACACATAACTTTATTCGGGCGAATGACTAAAAACGTGCATCGCCCCGGGGTAGGGACAACTGCTTTTGCTTCTATGTACCACTGGTGAAACCTTCGACCCCCAGAGAATTTCTTCGACGGAGAAAGTAATGAATGTGTCCTAACTGTTCGTCATAAGGTTCCTGAGATGGTGTTTGTCCGTCTGTTTAAAGAGAAGGGAAAATAAACCGTCTAGATTCGGCTTGCACACCTACCAACTTTCCCCGTCTCACTCCACGGACTGTACACAGCAGCTAACACAATGGTTCGAACCCTGAAGTCGAGATTCGAGAAGCCTACCGTCTCCGAAACGCCATGTGGCCTGACAGGACTACAGGCGACTCTACGGGGTTGCCTAATGCGACGTTCTGGTTGTAACTGGAAGTGAAAACCTGACCCAAACACCGCCACGGTTGGGACAGTCTCGTCACAAGCTTCCTCAAGCTTTTAAGCACAGCTTATCTTATTACGAGACTGTTCAACTGCAAGTCTCCTCCCTCCCTCATTCCCTCTGCCCTTCACATTACTATGACCGATACACTAGATTATTTTCGCCAGGTTTTCCAACAATAATCCCCTTTCCCTTCACTTCAGTACCTCCTCAGACAATGACGCTCCATCCAGAGTGACCAAGTCTCGCTGTTGATGATCATCATAAGCCAAAGTCTCTCTATATATGTTTCGATCCAGATATACAATTCAGAGCAATTTTTCACCCCGCACAGCGACCACGCGGGACCCAGAGCAATGCTGGTGGGGCAAGGACCTCACAGAGATAGAGAAGTCTGCCGCCCTCACACCAGCGTCTGATTTTCTACGTCGTACTTATGTCTCTGGCAATTACGGGAACCAAGAGGAAGAGAAAAAAGGAGACCGGCGTGGAATGATGAATTTACTGTTATTACGGTTGCCAGGAGTAATTGCTGTGTGTTGTTGGGATTACAGTAATTACAGGCGATGATATACACTACGGAGAGATATAGAGACGTCATGGTGAGGTTGAGATAGCTACTCCTTCAGGAGGTAAACACGAAGTCATGTGTCGTGTTGGGGCAGCGTCCGGCGTGTTTGTATTGTATCATGTTTTCCTTTGCTTTGTTTACCTATGAGTTCACGTTATTGATTTTATCTTGAGCAATCTTGTTCTACTGGTGTGTGTGTGTGTGTGTGTGTGTATTCATCCCACAGCAAACATGACAATGACAAAACAGGACTCGATTATCACTAAACAACCGCCGTCCTAACCCAGCCTTATACTCCGCTGCACCAAACATATATCCATCTGAAACTACACCCCCCCAGGCGTACACGGGTCACACTTTCTCGTCAGCGCTCTGGGCACATTCCGTCTCGCTGACATTTTAAACCACCGATTCAACATATCACGAGACGCCTTCTGGCCAAGACGCTGCTTCTGTACTTAAGCAGCTGAACACTCATTCCTCAACTGCCGTGTGCTCACACAAAAACACGTCTCCACACTACTTGGTCTGTCTGTGGTCCTGCCCGGCAGACGTAGACAGGTTTATGAGAGAGAGAGAGAAAGAGAGAGAGAGAGAGAGAGAGAGAGAGAGAGAGAGAGAGAGAGAGAGAGAGTCCTGTCTCCCGGCCTGACAAAGGTAATCCGTGGTCTCACCACACACTCCATAACTCCCAGCACCGCTGACATCGCCTGTATGGGCATGTCTCTAGCCGTGTGGCTGCGTGTGGCACCGCTAATTAATATTCCACGTCTCTTACAGAAGTTGACAGTTACATTACGGATGGCTGAAGCAGGCCGCTACCTCGTTATGTATGTATGGGATCGCTGTGGATTCCTTTGTAGTTACGTTTACCAAAGTCACTCCACTCGGTCCACACCCAAACCAGGTGTTCATTCTCCCGTCGGAGCTGGTCGATAAATGAGTACCAGGTTTAGGCTGGTGTGTGTGTGTGTAGACACACACAGGAGTAAAGACATGGTCCATATACACAAGGTTGACAGAGGGGCAACACGAGTATAAAACTCTCCCCACGTAAAAAGAGAAATAGTAATCACAATCAGTAATCAGACTGGTAATCAGATCAGTGAGACTAGGTTCACCTTGGACTTGAAGTACGTCACATACAAACTCCTCGCCAGCCTGTTATTACCTGGGAAACTATGTGGGAACTGTGGTCTGTGTGTGGCAGTGTGGTGGTGGCTTTGTTGAGTGTGGTACGTAAGTGGTTTCCAATCCCAGAGTCGTCCGGATGGTACGTGGGGATACAGGTACCACGTGCGGTACACGACAGTCGTGCAGATGGTACGTGAGGATAGTCTTTGAAGTTCCAATCGGCAGTCAAGTTACACTTGCCACAGTCTCTTCTCTATCAACACCTGCCTACAGTCTCTCCTCTGTCAACACCTGCCCTACAGTCACTCCCCTGTCAACACTCTATAGCTGTGTTTCTTTCAGGCTACGTCTTTCATCAGTCCACTTCACCTGCCTTCGCCACCAACCCACCTGGGTCATTACAGAGGCATACATCCGAGATTTAATTAATCCACCTGAGAACTGTATCAGCAACTCAAGACCACGTGAAACTTTTGTCCCGAAGTTAGAGCATAAGACAGAGTTAAAGACTCCATCATTACTTGTTCATTCGTACCTTTAAATCATCCTCTTTAAAGGTTAACGACTCTTATCATCCATCACACATCCCTCGTAATCATCTCATCTATAGTTATCATACATAATTGTCTCTTCTTAATCATTCTTTCTGTAATCCTTGCTGAGAATCCTTCTCACTTCCAGCTCTCACTTCCCCTCACTCCTGTCCTGTCCAATGACCTCCCTTCCCACACTCTCCTCCTCCTCCTCCGCTACTTATCCCTCCTCTTCCTCCACCCTCAATCCGTTAGGTTCCTCCTTCAGTTACGTCCCTTGGCTCTCACCCCTTCAGTCTCTTACCCTTCCAGCCTCTCACTCCTGCTCTGTTCTCCCCCACTCTCTCTCTCTCTCTCTCCCCTCCTCCTCCTCCTCCTCTCCTCTCCCTCCTCCTCCTCCATGAAGCAATGATATGCAGGCTCCCCCTCTCCCGGCTCCCCGGGTTATTTATCATCATCAGGGAGGGCAAGTCAGCCTGGGTCAGCCTAGGGAGAGGCCAGGGAGGTGGTGGGTCATAATTCTGACCTGGCCACATCGCTGTCCGGAGCCTCATAGGCCAACATAATGGCGCGGGTGACTGACGCTCACGCTGTCGCCACATGACCCAGCCAGCACACATACATACGCACATGTACACACACAGGTCTTCGTATACATACACACCTCATGCCTAACGTTGGTGTCTGGGGCTGCTTTCTAACCCTGCAGCTCAGACACGGACCAAGCTTCCCTAGTGAGGACCTGAATCTCTGTTGCTCCAGGTCTATATCTGTTCAGTACTGCACACACAGACACACTCAAACACACAGACACACACACGAACACACACAGGGACACACAGACACACAGACACACACACACAGACACACACACACACACAGACACACACACACAGACACACACAGACACACACAGACACAGACAGACACACACACACACAATATCGGAAGCGGGAAGTTAGGCACCTTAGAGTTATCCATGACCTGTCAGTACATTCCCTGTGGTTCTCGCCAGGTCCTGCACACTGACACAATAAAAACGAAAGTATCTTGTTTAATTCTAGCTACTCAGAGTCAAGACTAGAAATGCAGAGGGTAACTATATCACTCTTAAGTTTCCAGGTCGAGTTTAGTTCTGTGTCACATTCTGTGCGTGTGTGTGTGTATGTGTGTTGCAGATTCTTTTACACGACAGGATAGATAGATAGATAGATAGATAGATAGATAGATAGATAGAAAGATAGATAGATAGATAGACAGAGATAGACAGATAGATAGATAGATAGATAGATAGAGATAGAGAGAGAGAGAGAGAGAGAGAGAGAGAGAGAGAGAGAGAGCGCAGCAACATTACGTGTAAGCTTTCAAGCTGTGGACTATGCGTCATGACGCCTCATCTTGCCTTCAGGGCAGAGCGAGGTTTTGCTCATTCTGAGGAGACGGAAGAAAAAGTCAATCATACATGAACCACTCAACTGCTTCCCCCAACTACCACAGCTTAGGATCAGTCGAAGCAATGCTCCTGCGATCATATCAACAGATCACAATGGCATGTCCTCGGTATGCGACACCTGTGCCGGGTAACTGGACTGTGGGAATTTCTTAATCTTTTTCAGCCGTCAAATCTGGGCAGTGCTGGAAAGTTGCAGCAGCAGCGCTCCGACTCTTGCAGTCAGCCAGGAAAGAAGCGTCGAGTTTCATAACGCTGTTCTCTCAATAACGGCCACGATGCGGGAAGTTCAACGTTCCTTCTATTTTTTTCATTCTTGGAGGGTTCTATAGCTAGTCCAAAGGCTTCTCTACCCAGTTCAAAGGGTTGTTTACTCAGTCCAAGGGTTCTTTACCTTGTCCAAAGGGTTCTTTACTCAGTTCAAACGTTCTTTATCTACTTCTAAGTGTTCTTTACCTAGCACAAACGACCCTTTACTCAGCTGAAAGGTTTTTATCCAGTTCTAAGGGTTTTATACCCAGTCCAAGGGTTCTTTACCTGGTCCAAGGGTCGTTTATCCAGTTATATGGGTTCTTTACCCAGTCCAGTGGCTTTTTCCTCATCCATCGAGGAGTCCGGGTGATGTGCGTAGATCAAACATCCACCCTCAGCCACCGAGCACACTGCAAGACATGGCGGGTGTGTTATAAATGGAGATATGATACAAATAGATATCTCTGATCCCTTCACCTTTAAAATACCTTCAGGAGGTTAGGAGGGATCGTCTCCAACCCACCAACACTCACTGCCTGAGGTTAGGCCTCATTAGTGAGGGCATATGATTCAACCAGTTATCTTTTTTTGCCGTAGCCCCTCATACCACCACAATTGGCTTGGTGAGGTTCAGTACAGAGGAAACAATTCTCTCTGAAGAACGTACAGTCGGAGGTCCGTTTGTAAAGCATCAGGTACTTAACGGCGATAGACTCAAGGGTATTAGATCTCTCATACTGATCACGATGCCTCCCACTGAACCTATGGCACTTCGGATTTTCAGCACTTACATTTTGCATCATCTAACCGAGCTCTCGCTGCAGTACGACATTACCACAGCGGACGGGTGTGGGTCTGGTTCTCCCAGTATATTTCTGTGTAAAGCCGAACAGGTTTTCTTCCACCCATTTGCCAACACTGATTTCTGAGCGGAGAGCTATGCATTCTGCGTATCGTCTTCGGATGTTTTCCTTCCCCTTCGCAGTTCCTCCACCACACGCTGAACGCCCACAACCGGCGCACGAGGCGCTGGCGAACAGGCGATCTCTGCGGCGTCATCACCGGCGATGCGTCTTCTATTGAAGGTTCTGCGAGTCTACCCTATCATCTTCCTCGATGATGCCACGGCTGCCTTATCATCTTCATCATCATCGACAGAGACGAGCTCTTCTAGCAGCAATCACACCGTGTTGCAGTCCCGGGCCAATCATCCGGGCCCACAGCCGTCCAAGCTGTTTATCCTCCTGCCCTTCAAGGCTCGTCGACATGTGGTCACCTGACGTGAGCTGGTGTGTTTATACATATATACATTACTGGCTGGACGGTGTAAACCGGTTCAGGGGTTTGTCATCACCATTGCCGTGCCTACACGAGACGGTTAAACAGTTATATTAACAACGACATACCTTCACCCCCCCCCCCCATAACCTTCCTCTGGTTCTGGGGGTTGTACTCTACCCCCACAGCTTAGCCTGAGACCAAGCTTACCCGGTGAGGGGTCTGGTCTTCCAGGCTGTTTGATGAAGCAGGTGTCACTGTCGTACATACAATGCAATGTGCCTGCTGGAAAGTGTTGATATTTTTTCTACAGAAAAATGTATTGCCCTGTAATTGTTACAGCTGCCGTCAGCTCCACACACCTCCCTCTAACCGCCCGGTAGACATCGATGTAAACGACGAATGGAAAAGAAAATGACGTTGCAGTACAACTTTTCAACTCTCCCAGCTGAGGCGTCCATACACCCGTCTGGTTATCCCACCAACGTCACAACTCTCCTGCTGACAGCGGCACAGGTCCCGGGTCACACTGACCCCACTTATGACCTGCTTGATCCGAACTGTGACCTTACTGCAGGTCTCAGGTCACTCAGGCCCAACCCGAGGCCTGGGTGGTGACATGTGGAGGTGATCAAGGGGCAGATGAAGTGCCGCCCGAGGGGCGGGTCACAGCTGCCTCAGGCTAAGGGAGGGGGAGCTGTGACCCCCAGGGGGTGTAGCAGGGGGGAGAGGGGGGGGTCACCCACCACGGGAGGAGGAGGAGGAAGGGAGGAGAAGGAATGCCCTTGAGGGAGAGGAGAAGACGGATTGTCAGTCAGGGATGGGAAGGGAGTACGGGGTTATACATATGGGAGGATAGGGAGGAGAATGTCTCCAAGGGACGGGGAGAAGATACTACTCATATGGAACGGAGAAGAAGGAAGGGAGAGAGTGAGAGAGATATATGATAGGCTACTTGAGAGAGGAGGGAGTCATACTAGAGAGAGAGAGAGAGAGAGAGAGAGAGAGAGAGAGAGAGAGAGAGAGAGAGAGAGAGAGAGAGAGAGAGAG
>JAYMFT010419462.1:0-32793 GCA_038088735.1 Panulirus argus | reverse complement strand
GAGAGAGAGAGAGAGAGAGAGAGAGAGAGAGAGAGAGAGAGAGAGACGGAGGGGGGGGGCGATCAAAACATCCCAACTCCATCCAAACGGACTCCCACTTCCCCACCCCCTCCCCCCCCGAAAAAAAAAAGCCCTTTTTGTTTAGACTCCGACCTTTCTCACTGGCAGGGGGGGGGGTTTGTGTACTCCATCATCATTCCCTCCCTCCCTCCCCTCTCTCTCCCTGATGTGTCACAGAGCAAGGGGGGATGGGGGGAGGGGGGAATTGTGGTAACTAAACAGGAATTGCACAGATGTGGACATAGTCTCTCCGTCACTGAAGACCTACAGACTGTAATTGATCCTCTGTTCTTAAAGTCTCCAAAAAAGACCCAGTTATAGTCCTGGTTAGTTACTGACCACTTCATTATAGGCAGTGCGACCATTAGGCAAGACGGTACGACCCTTGAGAAGAACGACCTCGCCTTTTAACTTCATCCTTAAATGGTCTGCGATTAGGGACTCCTCAGGCCCATCACAGCCAAGGGTCGTGTTGAAGGGACTCTAGTGTCGTGTTGAAAAGATTGCACCGTCGCCCTGAAGGATTGTACCGTCGCCCTGAAGGATTGTACCGTCCTGACGAAGGCTCGTACCGGTATGCTCAAAGGGGTTAACCCATCACATTTACACACACACACACACACCTCATTTTCTTCTTGCTCCCTTCCCGGCCCCTCAAGTGGAAGATGAGAACACTGAAGGTGAGGAAGTGTGTCTACTGCCTCCCCAACTGTTACGTATACATCCTCACTCTTTCTCCCTTCCCCAGCCCACCTACTGGGGGGGATGGGGGAGCACCCAGCAGGAGACGAGAGAGAGACGATCACTGAGCAGCGACCACTGTCTGTGAGCCAGTTGCCGGCATCGGAAGCTTCCTGATTATCTCCCCTTCCCTCCCTTTTTCTCCCCATATATATATATATATATATATATATATATATATATATATATATATATATATATCACAAACGATGGAGAAGACAGGGCCATCCGTCGCAAAAACTCTCAAATTAAGTTCAATTGCATAACCAAAAACCTTCAAACACACACACGATGAATCCTTATGATGACTAAAGGCTTTATAATAGAATTTCAGTCACAAAAAAAAATCCCGTAAAACTATAAAGCTAGTGTGTGTGTGTGTGTGTGTGTGTGTGTGTGTGTGTGTGTGTGTGTGTGTGTATGATGATATGAGAAACAAGAGGACGAGGAAAGTACCACCACACCCCGGCTGTGACAAAAGACCAACAGGAGGCGATATAGACTGGAAAGAGCAAGACGTCAGCGGGTCACTCCGACCGCCTCCAATAGTTTATGAAATTGCGTCTGGCCCAGAGACCGTGCTCAGCAAAAATTATAATCTCTTGCGACAAGCTATGAGAAAATGGTAACATGAATGTATGAATGGTAATGGAGACAGAAAATGCCTATATATATATATATATACATATATATATATATATATATATATATATATATATACTGCTCATTTACTCTCCTATGTTAAGTTATAGTCTTGGTAGCACAGAGAAAAACAACAGTAAAATACTTTTGAAATTTCTGTGTATCAACTTTAAAGATTCCACGCGCAGGGCAAAATACACCAGAGTGCAAGATGTTCCAAAACTCCGAACACAAACTATAAACATTCCCATAACGTTTTGTTTTAAGGAATCCCAAAGACACCGTGGAACATTTCATTTGGTAAAAACCTCTCAAGATATTAAAACAACTGAAGTCTTATCTTACTGGGCTAAAGGCATTCTGCAAAGAACCCATTGCAATAACTCCAAAGTTAGATTATGATTACAACTTTGCGGTTAAATACAAAAACTGCCTTGCAAGCTGTCACCACCGTCACATCCGTTCTAGCCTAAGATCCCTCGTCCCCGAGTTGCAGTTGGGCACCACAGACCGCGTCGGGTACATCCGCGCTCGAGCAGCCCACTACGAAAACAACCCCCCATCCAAACCTCTGTCAACATCACACTGATAGACTGCCACCCTAATATCTGTGTAAAGACTATCTTATAACCTCACTGTCTATACTACATGATCACATTGTACCTTTTCTGTACAGTATGAGCGTCCAACTGCAATTCTTTTATTCATCCGTTATCATTATTCACTTCCATTTTTCATGTTCTGTGGAGTTTAGATCATCATGACGCTCCAATGGCCCTTACATTAGCCATAAAAGTGTGAATCAAAATTTCCAAAAACCTCGACATACATCCACAGGTTTCGAAAACGCACATAGGCACAAAAAGTGAGCAGCTATGAGAGGAAGGAAAAAAAATATTAAGAGAAGATCTTTCCCCTATAAATCTTACAGACCGACAGCCATATAAATTGACGGAGCTCCCTGAATGGGAATCGCAATATCCACGAATTCCTTCGAGAAAGTTTTGATGACAGATTTGTTCCACGAGAAAATCACGAGGTCGGTGTAGTCTCCGTCCAATAAGATGATTACAGAACTCTGTTTGTGGTGCCGAACTGCGACGCGAGGAGGAGGGATCTCAGGTGGCAAGAGGAGACGGTGGCGAGGATGCAGCGGCTTTCATCGCGGACAGTTGGTCAATGAGGTCCAGGTATTGGGTGGAGAAGAGTCGGGGAGGCCAGTCAGTGTGTTGATCGCCTCTTGATATATGGCGTACGGGGGCCCGACGATGATCTGTGAGCCCCTTTTTGCACTTTTCCCAACAGCACCCAGTGTGTGGTGGCGAGGGAGGAAGACCACGCGGGGAAAGGCAAGAGTGAGTTTGGGAAATACGATAGTGATGTAATTATTCTTGAGTTCATGCACTTGGACTCCGAGTGATTTGAGTCTACGAAGCTTATAAGATGGTGCTGATGTGTCTATCACAACTCAGGATGTCCTTTTTAAAGAGTGACGAAGAAGCTCGGTGGACTGAGCAACCCAGTAAATCACATAGGAGACATCACCAGTAGACATAGCACCGTGAGAGCCGTGTTGGTGATCAGATGGAAGGGAATGGGATTCTAAGCGTGCGAGAAAGTGAAAGCTTGGCAGAGTTTCAAACACTCTCGAGACACAAGCACTGTGTGAAAGGGACGAGAGTCGGATAGGCTTGAACGGTCTCCTTTCTTTGGGATGGGCTACACCAGGGCGGGCTTCCATGCAGAAATCCGAGTTTTAGACTTAGATCAAATAAGAGAGCAAGGATCGGGAATAGGTTTTAGGTATAGTATCTATCTCAGGACTCGATATGGTATACCATCTGGGCCGTACTCCTGGCGCACCTGAAGCTGTGAAAGTATTCGGAAGACCCAACATGAGGTATGTACAATAGAGCGCATAGGTTTAGTGATGGCGAGAAGGCCTAAATGAGGAATCACCGTAAGCAGAACCACAGGAGACGGCGGTGTAGAGAAGAGCGGTATTATCAAGTGGAGAAGTAACTACAAATTGATCGCGTCGGAAGAAAGGAGGAAAGGTTGAACTACAGAAAATACTGGAAATTCTTTTGGTTAAGGCCCACAAAAAATTATCAATAGACAAAGACCGCGTTGAACAACAGAACAGGTCAAATCAACATAATTTCTTGTCATGGAGGTGTGCCTGACCTTGCGAAGAACAGATCTGCAGCGACTGGAAACGATAGTGAAAACGGACAGGGATCCAGGAAAAGAAAAGGGTTTCATGGCCGTGACAGGCATAAAGGGAAGGCCGATCGGACCATGATTTTGGGGAGAAAGATCTGGCTAGAAGGGAGGCAGGACAACTCCTTCCTAGCTGCTCCCCATTCCTCTCCTTCCCAGCGAAGATAACCTCCGATACACGATCACCCGAGCTGGAAACACCCCGGCCAACGATGCGGTACCCATCTCAAGGAAAATCAGTAAATAAGCTGCAATATCATGACCACTGAGCTTTCTTGACCCGTAAGATTTGGCGTTTCGAAGGTAGAATAGGCAGCGGGAGTGCCAAAGCAGGGGTAACAGAGGCGATTCAGACTGTGGTCAGAGGACCGTAAGGCGTCAAGAATACTAGGATGGTTCAAAGGCGAAAAAAATAAAAAGAGGTTCAGTGTTCTGGGAAGAGTGGTCGTGAAAGTCGAAAACTCGTGTTGGGTTCTTTTTAATCGCTTCGTCCAAATGGCTAAGGACGGAAGAAGAAAGGGGACTCGACTGTGGGACATGGTTGAGAGCGAGGCTGATGTACAACACGATCGTGATCCTTAAGTTTGGTTGAGGCTGGCGGCGGTCCAATTGTGGAGCATGTTTAAGGTGTTTCGCAGGACGATGGATGCGAGTTGGAACTGTGTGTGTGTGTGTGTGTGTGTGTGTGTATGTTAGCCTAAGCATGTGTTACGTTTCGGAGTTTCTGCGTTTTGTGTGGGTGGTTTTGAAACTTTGAATAATGACCTGTGTCCTCTGAAGGAGCCTCAGACACATCATTGCTCAAGGAGGACGACGAACAGAAAGTTTAACTGATTTTGTGGAATTTGCCAAGAGCTACAACCTTATGGTTGGTTATTCAGCACCTACTACCAGATCGTAAGGATTCGTGTTGTGGTCATACCAGCCTTCCATTGAGGAAGCTCACTTGCAAGATAGCGTACAAGGCATTTTTTTTTCTCTCTTTGTATCCATAATCCATTTCACCCTTCCTCTCTCCAGTGGTGGTAGCAACGCGACATCCCTGCCGCAGTGGCATTACCTCGTCGTGGGCACTCACTCTCTCCTCCCACTAACTCAATAACCGCACATTAACAAACACTGCATCTCCTTTTTTTGCGACAACCTCACTAACTAACTTGTTCAGTCAGTCACCACCATCGATGATTAATCACCTCGTCATCGTAGCCCTGTGCAGGCAGGTTCCAGCATGATCCCCTTCGTCGGGTTCAGCTCCCGTCGCCACTTCAGACTACGGAGAGCGCGCCGATCCAAGCGGCGCGGTTGTCTGGCCTCCAGCTTCTACCGCAGGTAGAAAAAGGAAAGAAAGGAAATCGCCGAGTGCGGCAAGCGGGACGACGGGGCCTTCGCTCCAGGATTTACAATACGACTCGCCTTAACTCGCAGACGTCCCACCGAGGATAGCAAACGATCCTGCTGCGGTTCTAAAGTACTTTTATTTTTTTTTATGGATGTTACGTTGTGTCATGTTATGCAGATGAAGTACTCCTGTTCCGTATTAGCATCTCCACGTCGGAAGGGGTGACAGCAAAGGTAACGAGGGAACAGGGACTTGTGTGGACGAAAGGGATGGAACAGAGGGGAAGGTCTGGGTTACGAGGTAGGCTAGGGTACAGAAAACGGGGGAATGGGGTGGGGGGAGAAGAAGAAAAAGAAGGAGAATGGGGAATGACTGAAGTGAGGAAAGCGTACAAGTTACGCTTAAGAGATGACGAATCGAGAAAGATAAGGAGCCACTGCCTGGAAATCATCCTCTACTTAATTTATCGCCTGTAATTGGACGAATGATAAAAAAACATCATTTGGGACAAATTTTCAAACCATTTACAGAACCTCCATTTAATAAACGATTCTCAACAAGGGTTTCGGCGGAATCGCTCATGTATAAAAGTCTGCTCGATATCTCATATGATATAATCAGCGTGTATGATAAAAGTATTGAAGCTGATGTTGTCCATTTAGATTTACAAAAAAAAAAAAAAAAGCATTCGATAAAGTTCCGCATCAGAGTTTACTAGGAAAAGTTAAAGTCACAAGGTGTGTATGGGGTTGCATTCTAGTGGCTTGGAAACTTGGTTGACTGGCTTGATTAATGGTCAAGACTCAGATGGTTGACGTAACAAGTGCCGTGCCACAGGGATAAGTCTGGGGACAGGTTCTCTTTTTTCACGTATATTATACAAAGCTGGGAAATAAAAAAAAAAAACGCCTGAAATGAGACGTCTGCTCTTCAAACTGATGAACTGGGTTCATAGTTCATGAGTTCAGAGTTTTACTTATCGGTAGTTAAATCGAGATTGCATGCTACAATATGAATTCTGCTCAACTATAAAAGATAAACGAGGAGAACACATCTAAATCCAAGTAAGCAATGTAACGAAACAGTACAGAGAGTTAATGCAAATTCTCTAATTCACGAGTACGGCAATCGAATCTTAAGTCAAGGGAAGTCATCCTCACTCTCCAATTCAGTGGCGAGTCCCCATCTTGATTATCGTGTTTAGTTTTCGCCACCCTAACTGAAAACTGGGCAAAGCAGAATGGTGCGAGTAGAGAGTCGAGCCAACAAGATGATTCTTGAACTGGGAAACAATTCCCATAAGAGCCGACTAAATGACAAATTCATTTAGCTTTGAAATTAAAAAGGTAAGAGGTGATCTAATACGTGTATTAAGAATTAAGAGAGGCTTCGATAATCCAGATGAATCAAGCTATTTAAGGTTTGATTGGTTTAATTTCACACGATGAAAACTTGCGGGCAAACATTTTACCTTGAACCGGGCGAATTAATTTCTTTTCAAGAAGATTGTTAACACAGGGAATGATTTACCAACCAGAGTGGTTGAAAGCGGTAATATAAATACGTTTATGATTAGGTTTGATTAGTATTTCGCTTCAAATCCACGACTGGCATTATTTTCGCCTCCTTCGTTATATGAAAAGTTTGCAAGCTTTTCTCTTTGAAATAACTGTATGCCTTCCTACTCTCACCACACTAATCTGTGCCTCTGTGACGTCTTTCACTAACAGCCTCAAAGAAGACCTACCCTTTGATATGTTGCTATCTGAATTCCTTTGAAAGGACAGTACTAGGCTCACTCAGTCAATACGCTACTGTGCCAAATGTAAACTGAACATAATATTGCTCACTCACTCAATATGTTATTGTGCCAAATGTAAATTGAACATCATATCATTGCAATGTAATTTCAACCCCATTCTTTTCCCTTCCACAAACCTTTTTCTTCCCTTCCTTCCTTCCCCTCTCCATTTCTACCTTTTTTTTAATTTTCTTCTTGTGTTTTCCCAATCATCAATCTCCCTCCCAGAGCTGACTTAACCAAAAACCTCCTCTGGGTAAAATTCCACTTTACCTCCGCATCATTAGTAGCTTTTAATACCGAGCAATTCCGTTTTGCTATGGTAGAGTCGTGTTTAAAGAAGAGAATAAGAGCGGCGGAGCGTCATATGGGACGTTAAATTCTATTCTGCGGCATTAAAATTTGGCGACCGTGGTGAGGTTTATGAGCATTAGGGAAATGTGGAGTTGCCTAACATTAAAGCAGGTGAAACATTTGAACAAAAAAATGTATATAAAAACCCTACGAACATCACGTTACCTTCCCTAGCGGCCGAGAATTAGAAAACAAATTTACAAACAATGGTGTTCTGCAGCTGGCGACTGAGTGGAATAGCTTAGCTGCTTGCGGGGGAGGGTGGACGGACGGTGGCGCAAACAGCTGCGCGGTGTGCCGTCTCGTCTGTTGACGGTTTGTGGGCAATTGGCGCAGTGTTTAATCATACGTGCGTCCGGTACGTTTCGACTGTTAAAAATTCTGATAAATCTCCGCTGTTAGTGATGTTATGTAATGTTTTCATAAGGCTGCGCTGATTTGCTGCAGGTGTTCTAATCACCTCTATTTGCGTATCCCCACATATTTCCACATCCCTCGCCACTATCGCTTTATTTAAAGCTCGAAATCGCGCTCCGTTACTCTTACTCTGTATCCTAAACTTTTTAAAACCAATTCAAAAGAAAACCTCTCGATATCCAAAGCTTACAGCAATGCGGGATTAAACTAGAATTTTTCACTCCTCTTATACACGGTAAGTCGAGAGAGAGAGAGAGAGAAATATATATATATATATATATATATATATATATAGATATATATATATATATATATATATATATATTAAGCACCCTCTAAAATACTGCAATATCACAATATTTACCGTTGCTTCAGACCAACTAAGCATCCATTTCTTTGACCTCTGTCAGCGCCTTACCAACTCAAATTTACCCTCCAGAGGTCAACATTAAGTAATGAGAGGGATGTTCGCGTTCTGAAAATGCCAGTAAAGGAACCACAGTAAACATATGGATAATAATATACTTGCATACCAAAATGCAACGATTAAGATCTTTCCACTACCGTCTTATGAGATTTTCCCAAGGTAATCATACATAAAACCAAAAGTAATCACGATTACGAAGTTAAGCCAAAAGCAATCACAATTACGAAGTTAAACCCAAAGTAATCACGATTACAGTTAAACCCAAAGTAATCACGATTACAGTTAAACCAAAAGTAATAACGATTACAGAGTTAAACCAAAAGTAATCACTATTACGAAGTTAAACCAAAAGTATTCACGATTACAAAGATAAACCAAAAGTAATCACGATTATAGAGTTAAACCAAAAGTAGTCACGATTACAAAGTTAAACAAAAAGTAATCATGACTGCGAAGTTAAACCAAAAAGTAATCACGATTATGAGGTTTGGCCTTTGAAATGTGTACTGTGTAAGACTGGGCGACCTGCTCTTGTTCCGATGTTGAGGCGCTCCTCATCAATATGCATCAGCACATTTATGTATACGTAGGTCGGGGCGACCTAGTTCTGGTAGATCGTGGGGCGTTCACCACCACCCACCTGCATTCTAAATTAAGCAAACATACGCGAAACTGTTGCAGAGAACTCAACCAGGATGCAAAAGCTTCACCATGGTGGGTGTTGGATGGCTATTGCCACGCATCCCCTATACCAAAGGTATAGCGATAGTTGAAGAAAAAAAGAATAGAGTGGTCGGTAGATGTAAAACTACAACATTCTGATTTACAAGAATTTTATCTGGAGAATCACAAGGATCTCCAAACAGATGTTCTGAATCCTTCGTACTGTATCCAATCTTTACGGCCCAACATTATCCAAACTTGATCTGGTTACCGAAGTGTCCTAGCAAACTGCCCATTTTCTCTAAAGACTTCCCTCTCGCAACTGAGAATTAGGATAGACTACGCTATTTTGCGTTTTCTTTTTTCTTTTCTTATTTCAATATCATACCCTCCTAAAAGGATCGAATGCCGTTTCCAACTAAATAATACACTGTGAAGACCAATGAAAATTTGGTAAGATATTGTTTTAGGAAGTGTAATGTTCAAAGAAGAAAATAAGGGTGGCAGAGCATTGACTTAGGAGCACTAACCTTACGACCGCTTCCGACACAGGAGGATTTTTGTTAGAGTTGCCCATACATGTATTTCGTTTTCTTTGAAAATATTCTCTTAGAGAAAACCTTTGTATAGGGTAAACCTAAGTATCTTGTTTTTTCCTGGTCTTAAAAAGCATTTCAATAGTAAATTCCTTAAGGGTCACAAACCCTTCCAATCATCAAAATTTAGTATGAAGATTTCTTTCCTACCTAAAAATATCGATCACGTTTAATTCTCTATATGAACTATGCTCTTGGAGATTTTTCTGTTTATTAACTAATCACCGAGTTTGAGTTTATTTTGGTAAAACGTACATTTCAGTTTTACATAGGATAGCAGAGAAAGTATAACTACATACACCTATTCCCAATATGACCGCATAGTACATTGAATATGAAGAGCAACGAATACAAATGGTTATTCAAATTCCTTGAAACTATTCCTTCTGAATGTGCTCACCTGGAATCTAAATTCATCACACCTCCCAAAGTTATCCGAGATCATCGCCAGAGACAGGATGCCAGTTTTTCCTTACCGACAACCAAGCCTCCATCATCAATCCTAATGCAGTTTATATAAAAAAAAAAAAAGGTCGGTCGCGCCATTAAGACTATAACAAAAGCCTCTTCTGTTTCTTATCTGATCATTTCATTTCTTTAAACATTACCATTTTGGGATAAGCCTCCTCCTCCTCCTCCTGGTGAGAACTTCAGCTTTAAACATTCGTCTTGCAGGCACGACTGACGATAGCGGGTTTTGTTAATCGCAAAATATATCTAATCTACAATATTTTCACCCAGTACGATATCGCAGTTGCAGACATCACGTCCTAGAAATCGTTGATCTGTAAAAGACTGTAACTGATAAAGTTTTTCAATCGTCGAAAATTGTTGTAATTCCCATAGAAGTGCCCTACCTAAAAAAAGAAATATGAGGTCCCTTGAATACCATACTTTCTAGAACATGGAAGTCCCTTAAATATCATGTTCCCTAAACTCTCATACCCCCTAGAACAGGGAAGTACCTAAACAATCACGCTCCCTAAAACATGGAAGTTCCTAATATATCATATTCCTTTAAACCTCATACTCCCTAGAACACGAAAGTCCCTATAATGTCATATTCCCTAACTTATCACACTCCTTAGAAAATGCCATATTTACAGCTGATACACATTCCCTAATTGCTCAGCTGTTGGATTGTGGGAACGAGTATTATAAGTAAGACTTCCTTCAAGAAAGAATGAAGCCACTGACGGTCGGTGAAGAACTATACATCAAAAGCGCTACAATGGTAAAATAATAATAATGATAATCCCAGATCATATACCAGCCTTAATATACTCAATACTACTATAGTTCAGTGTATTTTTACCTGTTCACACACTCGCCCAGTTCAACGAGCAGCAGTCGTACACATGATTATTCCGACGCTATTTTCCGAAAGTTTGCCAACAACTCTTTGTTTAGACAGAGAGCAGTCGGCAAAGTTTTTTATGAGAAAATAAGGGACGAAAGAATCATGTGCTCGACTGGTGTTTGTCGAACTGAAGTGGTCGATACGAGTGAGCGTGTAAGATGTCTCTACCAAACCATCTATTCCCAAAGAAACTTCTTCGACTCGCTCCCAAACGCACGGTGTGCGTGACTGAGGGATACAATGCACACGACCTTAGAGTCACGAGTGCGTTTTTCGAAAGGACTTTCTTTAGGAAAGTGTGTGTGCGTGTAATCGTACTAGTAGAGGAACACGCACAAACACAATGGCTCACACACGTATAGATTAAAGTAATCCCTCTCTTCCCCACAAACCCCGTCCTCCACCCCACAAACCCCCTACTTCCCCACAAATCCCCTCCTCCCTCCCCACAAACTCCCGGTGAGGACGGGTGGGAGTGAGAAGGTCAGTGGTAAACGAGAAAACAAAAAATAAAATTTTATCTTTTCGCAAATTTTTTTTCCTTTTCGCAATTTTTCTTACGTTCCGAGGCTAAAATTTATCTGACCTGAAACTGTATTTGAAGTTTTAAAACTTTTTTCAGTCACGATAAGCTTTTAGTTTCAACATATCACGGTAAATAATTTATCGAGGTATGATACAGCAGAGTCATAAATTCCCTCGTTGTAATAAAGAATTTTAATTAACCAACAACAGAGCCACCTAGATCGAGCCCTGGGAACTACGTTTCATTTTCCTAAGTTTTTCCTGTGAATCGCATCTCCAAAATCCTTCCAAAAATCTCGTCCCTCTTGTTAGCCAATCGAGAACGACATTCATAGCTTTTTCTTCAGCAAACTGGAACTGAAAAGACGCTGAGATGTTCACAGGAGTCTGTTCATGTTTCTCCCTTACTCTGTTTATCAATATCTATACATTTTATTTCATTTTCCTTTCATGAGCAGAAAATGCGGCAGACATGCTCCATCCCAACGGCGGATGCCGACAGGAAGCCTAGAGAGAACGTCTTTCAAGGAAGAGCAGAGGGAAACAGGATCCAACTCCAGAAAAGACTGTCCCTTGATCCTACTTTAAAGTTTCGCGGAACTTCTGCCAAGGCTGAAGACAAAAGTCCGCTAAACAACAGTGCGCTTAAAGAGCTGCTCCCACACCCCCTTGGGGAAAAGCTTGAGCACACTTTACTGTTGTCGTAAGAAAGGTTCCCATTGTAAAGAAGAGAAAACGGGCGAACTGCCCTTCATGACAAGGAAAAAAAAAAATAATCACAATTGGAAGAACCAGGGAGGTGGTTGAACCCTCAAGGACTTCTTTGTTCTCCTCAGACAAAAGCGAAAGTTCAAACTCAAAAAGAACAAACAACTCGTGTCTCCAGTGGAAACAATCGTTAATACATCATGGATTATGACAAAACAGCAGATCTTCCTGTAGTACAACGCGCTCTTAAAAGCCGAGACGAGACTTACCGTTCAGTAGACTCGGCTCTGTCGTAGGCTGGGGCAATAGTACGACCTCCTTGTCCTGGAAAAGGAACCAGAAGACGTGGTCGTCCTGGACATGGTTCGAAGAGAACAAGAAGAAGAGAATTCGGGTACTCACCACTTGGCCGACCTGAGCGACCTTGTCGATCTTCTGGTGTGCTAAGGCGTTGGGGAAGAGGCCCTTGGCCGCGTTGGGGTCTTGGAATGAGAACTGTGAAGGAGAGGGGAAAAAAGAAATCCATTTTAGTTACACAAGACATGGAATACTTTCTCATATTTTTAACCAGAGATAAAAATAGAAGTATTATCCCAATACGAAGTTTCCCTACGGGTCGTGATATTAAGTCAGGGCGACGGATATATATATATGTATATATATATGTATTGTGGTATGCTGTGCCGTTCATCAATATACATCTGAATGTGATCTCACATGACCGTACGCTCAGCTATTGGCCGAGAAATGAACTGGGTGGTGAAATCCTTCCTCGCTACCGGACCCATAATACCGAAGTCCTTCGTTACCAGACTCTTTCTCCTTCGTTACCAAACCTTTCCCGGAAGAACTGGAAGAACTCGTTGCCGATTTTGCTACCACTCCCCACCTTGCATTCCGCAGTTCTTAGTTATCAAATATCCCAGTCACCATCTCATCTTTAAGATCCTTTTTCCCGTTACCAAGCACAAGCCCAAGACATTCTCTCTCCTCTCCTGACCAGTCTACTCGAGCCTTCCTCCACCTAACCAAACCTCGTCTTCGGTACCACCATAACCTACCCCCCTCCTACAAAACCAATAAACCCCCACCCCCTCCTAGTCTCTCACTAGACCTAATCCCGTCTTGCTCAATAATTCCAGAGACCACATTCCTCCTCTCTGGACCGTCGATGCAGCAACTCGCTAGCTTCCATCTAGCACTGATATTCAGCCGTGAACAACAGTCCTGTGACACAACGGAGGGGGTCGTGCAGCGCTGTACCATAGTGTTACAATTCACCGCTTACTCCTCCCCTTCCTCCTCCTCCACCCGGGCTGTGCCATAATGTATTCTCAAGTCACCGAACGTCTATAATGGCGATGATGAGCTGCGCCAACCTGTTATAATGTTAATTACCAGGAGACTGGGATGAACCGGATGATGAATAGGAGACCGGAGGAGGGAAATGTCAGCAGAGTAGGTCGCGTTTCTGGGTCGGATCGGCGTCCCAATTCAGAGGTCAATAATAGGTTTGCTTTGGAACTAACTATCTCTCTCTCTCTCTCTCTCTCTCTCTCCCTTCTTGTCTACCTGTGGGAAAGCATTTTCACGAGTTCTACTCACTTACATCGACACTGAGTACGAGGGATGGGTCACTTTAAACGCCGTCCTCTGGCTCGCTTTTGACCACATTGGGGGAATTCTCTGTTCCTTAGTAAAGGTCTACAGTATCTACGAGGGATGACTCGATACGTTGCTCATAGAGTAATACACAGGACAAAAATAACTTACTCCTAACAGGCCAATTTACGGTCACTGAAAATATACCCTTCTGCACAAGAGTCATTTGTATGTTTCATCGATGAATATAAGAGATGATTTACCCACTTGGGTTATAAAGTCATTTTATCCACTTGTCTTTACCAAGTGAATTGGTGACGAACCATTTCTATCAAAGAAAAAAATCCTTATTCAAGACTTTGTTGTTCACGACTGGTGGGGGAAATTTCACCGACATGTTTGGCTCCGTCTGGACCGAGCTGATGGAAATGAAGCGTCGTGAATTAATCAGGTGTTGTGTGGCGCATGACACACTGAGCCGCTTTCCCCCGAGGTTAAATCCAGCTTCGTCCCTGGTATTTGGCAGGTGCGAATAACATCATCATCAATTTCTACGATAACCTAGTTTTGAATTCTATATTCAGAAGACGACATTATCTGGACGTAAGACGCTGTGGTTCCCACTTCATTCCTTGGCTAGTACAAGCTTCAAAAAAAGAGTTCTGATGCATCCATATCGTCGATGAAATACTTCAGCAACGACCTAAGAGAAATTAAGCACACACACACACAGTACACATCAAGACTCGTTTCTGTCTTTTGGGGGTTTTGTCTTTATCTCTAACGGTTCGAATTGCTGCTGTCCGGCACTCTAGGTTTTCTGGTCCATGCTGGGCACACCGACCCTCAGTGACTCACGAGAAACTACCGCGACTCACACTGACCTCATCAGAAGACTTTATAAGACTCCATTTCGAATTCCTGTTTGGCGAAATGCACGAGTCAACATGTGATGATTGCCTGCGTCCGGGCGCAACTTTCTCTCGCCCCTACTGTCTGAGCCTACTGTACTCCAGCCCTCCTCACTTCTTTGAAACATTAATGCATAGCCTCCTCCTCCTCCTCCTCCTCCCGAGTCCATCGCTTCAGACGAGTCTAGACACTGACCTGGACGGCGTCTTCTGAGACGGCTAACAAGATGAAAGAACAAAGTTAAGTGGAAAAAGCTTATGATTTCCCGAGGGACGTTTTCCCGCCAAGTCCCGAGTCGGTCGCTGACGAACAAAGGTATTTAGGACCCGCCGCCACTCCTCATTAAGGATTACTGAGGCCTTTGGGCACTAAATAGATAACCGTTCGCGTCCCTCAAAGACTGGCACGGTGGGGGACGATGACAGGAGGAACACCTAGATATATATATATACACAATGGTCAGCGGAGGACGTTATGGTTTATGGTCCAGTTGTTGACGGCGACATGAAACTGTTGTGGCGGGAAATCTCGACGAAAATGCCAGACGCGTCGACATGCTGCATCCTCTCGGTCTGACGTTAGATTTAGATCCACCGACGTCTCTCCTGTCTTCCCGTCTTTATGTAAAGTCTTCTATATCATCTGAAGACTGGAAAGGCCATTCAGAATCTTTTCTCAGAAAAACTGTTTTTGCCTGCGTGTCATGACGCAGCAAGTCCTTACCCAGATCCCTAACTATAACATTACCTTGTTGCTCTTCCCGTAATGTGGGGTTTCTAAGATAATGTGGATATTACAGCAATACCAAGTATGTTCACTGAGCTAAGGAGTGGAGTTACACAACAGAGAGGAAAGGCGTGAGGAGTTTCCGATAGAGAAATGTGCAGAAACTGGGTTTTGCTCCTCGTTCTGTTTCAGTTGAGGTGTCAGAAAACGAAACACAAGAATGAAAGTTAATAATCATGAACAACAGTGAAGCAAAATAGCAACAGGAATGATTTATATACGATTGGCTGTAGGCAACGAAGGGTAGTAATGATCACACAGAGAGAGGAAGCACTGCGGAAGAGAGAGAGAGAGAGAGAGAGAGAGAGACTAAATTACCACAAATATTCCGCGAGACCTGTAATTCGTTAAGTTAATTTTGCACTTTAAAAGCATTGTTTAATTACGCTGTTATTGCTGAAATGAATTTATGAAATTTACGACTAAACTTCGCCGAATCTGTCAAAATGGGGGGGGGGGGAGTGGAACCAATGCCCATATATACTTTCTGGCAAACGGTACGAACATCCGTTGCAACAGCTGCAGATGTCCTGCGTCAAACGCATTGATATACGACCTGACATAAGCAATTTATTTGTGATTTTGATGGTTTGCTCACGAAAACATTAAGTTGATGGGAACTTAAACTGCGCTGTACGTGTAAGATTCTTTTTTTTCTACGGATACAAGGAAAAGAAAACTAACCTATTAACCCGGTTTATCAGCTGGTTTAACTGATGGCATTACTGAAAGGAACGGGATGAGGATCGCAGAGAAACGACAGAATTTCCCGTTTTCTTTTACGTCTTCGGAAAAAAATGTAGAGAAAATGAAACCAGATGACGAAGATAAATGGGTTAATAGAATGGGTAAAAGCTAAACCAGACTTAACTCCAGACACAAGTTTTTGAAGTACAGTAAAGTTTCCCAAAGACAGGTTGGCAAATTAAGCACTGAAAGACATCCTGATAAATTATGCTTACACTAAGTCCCAGTTGGGCTCTGGCGCTCCTTAACTACTCGTTTGCGATGTTTCTGAATTCTTTTCTGCACATTTATCACAATAGTAGTTCCCTTACAACCACCTTCACTCCTCGCGCCACATCAACACCTACCTGAAGCTCTTCCCCATCCCACACTAGCCACCTCATACCCTCCACTACACAAGCTCACATAACCACAGACATACGTCTTCAACAAAACCATCCCAGTTATCTGTTTGCTGTTGGTGGTGTTTGAGAGATTCGCCAGGTCTTTCCCCTGGCAGCGCAGTGTCTTTTGCCACACTCTAGACCCTTTCTCACATTTTCCCAGCATCGAAATGACCCTATCTCCATCCATATCAGCACGTACAACCAATCTCTTCCCACACCAAGCTAACCATCGCGTACGCACATCGTAGTTCCACCCGTCACGTCAGCAGAGCCTGCTACCACTCACTGGCTGACGTGAACATTTCCATCATCACCCACACTCGGATCAGATCAAAGGACATCGTTCTCATCCACTTCACACATCCTTCAGGTACAGCGAAGCAGACAGGACCCCTTTTTATTTATTTTTTTTCCCATGGTGAGTGTGTGGGGCTTTACCGGTGGTGATTGAGACTGTCAAATGGCCACTCTGGTATTTTTCACACAGTCTTCAGCCTCATCGGGGTCTACAAATACCATTCACTTCTGCGAATATTGGTAATGAGAGGCGGCAGGCGTTCTCCACGGCAGGATGCATAGGATTATGGCTGGCACTTTGACACGGGGCGAGTGTCAGGGTAGATGGAATAATGGAAGAGAGGAGAGGAGGACTAATTACGAAAGAACAGAGAGAAGGGGATCAGGCAGAAGCAAATTAGATCAAGCACTGAATTTCCCCGGAATGAAACCCATCGACAAAATACCATCTGGCCAGATTATTAACCATTTCCCTTTGACACACACAAACACACAATGAAAAGGAAACCTATAACTTCCTCAAAATAATCCCTAATACGTGCAGTTTTCAAATTAAATGAATATGATCTAAATCCAAATCATACTGACGGTGAGAATTAAGGATCCACTTCTTTCATGTGTCGAGAGATGGCGTATGCCGCATTCCATGTTTTTCTCGTTTCCCAAAAGTGAAAGCTTTCATTGTATAGCATCTCTGGCATGTCAGTCTTCAAAGCCTTCGTGGCTGCTCCCTACGAATAGTTTATGACAATACACACAAACATATTTTCTTTTACTGGATTGGTTGTAAGAAAAAATAAAGGCTCCGATGTTTAATTTTCGCGTAAAGGATTGTAGGAAAGGATATCATCTGAATTCGTAATATCTTTCAAACTCGATTTCATGATACCTGACGATACAGTCAAGACGGTAAGGAAAAATATGCAGGTTTTAGAATACAGGAATCTGTATCTGGTTATGAAAGATGACTACCATGCTTAAAGCAAGAAAAAAATAATGATCACCATAAAAACGGTGAAATAAGAAAGTATTAAACCCAAAAACAATGATCATGGCCAACAAATCAAACACTGTAGGAATAAGATTCTAAACCTAAGATTATAACTTTAGAGAAAAGCTATATAAAACAACCATAAACAACGGAGTTATAAGGATTTAAAGGTGCTGAAACATACGTATGTTGGAATAAAATAGGTTTATGGTTTGCGTTCCCATTGGACCACGTTTTCTTTGATCTCTAGACAAGCCAACATGTTTACCACGCTCGGTATCTCTAGCTACAGCAATCCTACCGCGATTGAGCCTCGTTATGTAAGGAACAACTGTCAGTACCATACGAATCGTCGAAAATATGTGAATTCCAAAATAATCTGAAGCGTACAGCAGTGAGGAGGCACAAATGTGAACAAGACGTGAGGAGAGGATGTGTAAAAAGTACTTTTAGCACGCTACAAACTTATACTTGTCATGGGCCCCATACATACACTGTGGGAGTGAATGTGGTCTTAGAATTATCTCTTAAGACCCGAAGAAGGCGTTAAAGATTTTTCGGTTGGCGGATGTCGTAGCTCGACGTTTACGGCCTTAATGACCCTGGCAGTTGATATTGGTATTCCATACTCTTGATTGCTCGTCCGTCCATTCCATACCATATTGCAGCTAGGACCTCTCTACTGCGGGGTGCATCAAAGTGGTTGGTTGGTCGGCTGGTTATTTATGGCTTTAAGACTTTGGACTACCAGGGTGATAAAAGCTGTTATAACGTCAAGGCGCAACGACCACTCGAAGAATAATAATAAACACCTTCTCCAGACGTTCCTCATACCTGTAAGACCACGTACGCTCTCACTGCACACGCGGCCCTTGCGTTTGAGCGACTATCGCCGATTCCTTTGGCACTGCCGTCGCAAAACATGTCTCGTATTTCTACTCGGCAATACTGACGCCCATCAAAGCTACTGGTCTTCCACTCATCGACGAGAAATCACCTTTGTAAAAATTGGTAAACGACGTCTGACCCAGGGACTTGGTTCAACGGCGACCAAAGCCTCCTGAGGGGGATGCTGCCTCGCCAGCGAATTCTGCGGATCGCTATCAGAGTCGGACGCTGCAGGGGAACTACCCGAAGGCAAAGACGCTGGCTGACCTTCCAAGGGTCTGAGCTCAGACAAAAGAACTTCCCAATCATCATCATCTTCGTCTTTTTCACAGCTGGGCGTTCTAGAGTTTGCAAATGAACTGGTTGTACAAAAGGGGGGGGGGAGAGAGAATGAGAGAGAGAGAGGGAGAGAGAGAGAGAGAGAGAGAGAGAGGGGGGGGGGGGGTTCCAGTGATAACAGGGATTAACCTTGTGTAAGAATAAAGATACCTGATCAATTATATGAACAGTAATCACTGATTTTGACTTCCCTCATATATGTATAATCAGGTCAAATAATCATCAGAATAAAGACAGGGGTTATAACTGGAAGCCTATAATCACCGATATTCAACAGAACTTCAATAAAACCACGCAACATTAATCTACTACATGTTATACACTATTAACCTCCTTCAAGTGAACATCTCGAAACTCACAATCCTATTGTTCACAAATGAAGACTTGTTATTCAAATAGCAAATTTCAGTTTCATATGACTGATCTTTAACTGGTGATCTGAGAAAACTAATGATATTCTTTTTTCAAATCTTATTCTAATGATATTTTGCCCTCGGCTCCTAGAATGGTTGGTACTGTGATCAATTATCACTCGTACCACATCAACCAGTGAGTCCCTGCTCTCTTCCACCATCACAAACAGCCTCGTTAGGACCCAGTGATCTGTTGCTGTTTCATTCTTCCATTTACCAGCTCTCGAGAGACTAAACAGACCCAAGGTTCTGATGGTGATGTTCCTAGGGGCTTGCGCTTGCCATGAGAGTGTTCGCAACCCTCCCTTAGCATTCCAGTCTTCCGCCATTGGCGAGTCTTTCATGTTCTGGCAGCATGTGTTCTCCTTCACCTCAAGCTATCCCTTTGTCTCAGACTGATAATGGCAATGTTGCCTGTATAACAAACTAGAACGCAAACACAAAGATACCTGCAGACACAGACATATTCCCCTCCCTGGCCCAGGATACAGTCTTTTCTTTCTGCCTCACATACAAGTGGACTGCTGCCGATCAGTCCACAATCACACACTCCCTCTCCAACTTACACTCACCACTCGACAACATGCAACTTATATGACTCTGTTATAAACTAAATCTTCCTGCGGTGAGTTCAGGAGATGGGGCAACACGAACGTAAAACTCTACCACATACGGTTGAACCAGGTAGTCACAAGAAGGTAATTAACTAACCCACACCCACACACGTTGAACAAAGGCCTCACCTTGTGTTTGATGCCCTCCGCCGTCAGGTTACTGAGGGAGGGACTCTTGCGGTCCCGCCCGGGCAGCTTAGTGCGGAACCTGGAGAGGTCCGACTCTGACGAGGCGTTGGGGAAGGGCTTGGAGATGTTGTTACGGGCGGCTGTGGCGAAGAGAAGGGAGGAAGGAGACGTCTGTTAGTTGACATGATCTGAAGAACATCATCAGGTACAGGGAACAGTGTTCTGCCAATAATGAAATAGAATTTTTTACTTAAAAGTAAAATTTTGAAAATGTAGTCGTTTATGTTGCTTGACAAAATGTAACACTCCAGGTTTCTTAGATCAGAGGAAGTTTATTGCAAGCGTCTGTCTCTATGATTCTCGATTGTAATATGTGATCAAAGCCTTTATTCTAAAATACAAAAGCAACCGAATCCATAGTACAGAAGGATTCCATCCATTTACTTTTTCTACAGCCAGTAGAATACCTCTTACTAAAGCCGCTTTTTCCGTGCAGAGTCTTACAGCAAAAGCTAATCAAGTGTTGCTAGTAATGTCTTCACCGATTTTTTTGTTTGATATCGCTTGTAGTAGCAGCTAGTTTTCGCTAAGTGTTCAAGTCACAATTCTGGATGAATGTAAAATCCAAATGGCTCATTCTTTCATGAAGCAAAATGTTCATAGCAACATGAGCCTTTAAAAGGCAGTTTTTTTCAGTTTGATTTGTTCTAAATAAAAATAGGAAGATTAAGATATTTGTTTTTTCTTTCAGAGTAGCAGTAATGGACAGGTATAACATCACACACACACACACACACACACACACACACACACACACACAAGAATCTATGCGTGGGAGGGACATAGAAGTAAGCACCAATCCAACCGTGGCCAGAGTCCCACAATACAAGAATAGTAAAGGAGACAAACTGTCTCTGGCAAATATTAGAATAGCATTCATGCATAAGGATAAGGAAATACACAGCAAGTTGTTCGTATCCTACATTTGGTCAAAACCAGAATCAGTTGCTCAAGTTTGGTCACCGCACCCAAAGAAGTGCAAAGAAATGACAGAGACTTTATGGAGAAGGCAACACATATGATACTACAATTAAGAGCCGAATCACAGGGAAAGGTTGGAGGCCTTAAACCTGTCTACCATGTAAGGGAAAAGATAACAACCTTCATGTTCTTAATCCAGTAATGTCAATAATGAACAGTTCTTCGAAGTTTGCAAGACAGAACAATCAGAGAATATGACACGAGATTAAGCAAGACACTTGTTAGAAAAGATGCAGAGAAGTGGGAGGTGAAATGAACAAACCGTAAGATGGGACGGTAAATGCGAACAGCATGCACAAGTTTAACAATTGTATAACACTGAAAGCTCAAAAGATGGAGGCCAGACGAGCGTAACACACTCCGTAAAAGTAGGTAATTAGTAACAGATAATTACATACATATGCTATTACAAATTAGTAATTACACGTATACTCACAAACAGAGAGAAATCATATGGATGGCTACCAGCATAGGAAACTCCTTGCGTGGGAGTCGGCGTGGATTCAAGGAAAAATCATGCTTAACATTACTCAGTGACATCCACGAAAGAATTAGCTCAGTTATGGATAAGAGAGAAGACTGCGTCGGTTCTCTGTGTCTTAACTGCCGGAAAACACTTAGACTGCAGTTCTTACGAGGCTGGCAAAGAAGTTGGCTGGATCTTTGCTGGCAGGAATAAGGAGGAGACTACATGAAGGATTGGGGATCATCTCGTTGGAAAGGGGCAAAGGGTGCATGTCGGAGAAGCCTCCTCGAAATGAGTTAAGGTTACCAGTGGCGCGCCGCAGGGATCTGTTCTGGGACCGCTGTTCTTCTTGATCTATGTGAATGACTTGCCAAAAGAACTAGACTTCCTACTTCAATATGTCTGCAGATGATGCCGGTGTCAAGGATATAAAAATCAAAGGGTGGCTGCATCAAGCTGCAAGGGTGAACTAAACAAGTTCTAAAGCTGGTCTGATACATGGTTGATGAAATTCAAGCCAAATTCATATAACGTAATAAGGATGGGACAGAGTGAAAGAAGGCTTCAATATCAGTATCATCTAGCATGAAATAAGATGCAGGAATATGGGTGTGAGAGGGACTTAGGAGTCGACGCAGTCCCCAATCTGACACCAGAGTCCCACATTAGGAGAATAGTAAAAGAGGCAAACTGTGTTTAAGCAATTACGTGAATAGCGTTCAAATACATCGAAAATGATATAATCAGCCAGGTGTTCATAGTTCATTTCAGGCCAAAACTAGAAAATGCTTTACAAGCTTTGTTACCGCACTTACAGATGCATAAAGAACTGACATAAAACTTCAAGAGGAGAGAAACAAAGATGGTTCAGGAATTAAGACAGATAAATTGATGGGATACGTCAGAGGCCTTAGATTTGTCCATGAAGTTAGACAGGAGAGTAAGAATTTGACCTGAACACTAACTTTACGTTCTTAAATCAGTTTCATCAAGTCAGTAGTGTATTGTTCTTCGAAAGAGGCAGGAATAAAGCAACCACCGACTATAACATACATTTCTATAAAGACACTTGTCAGAAGAGTTGTAAAGAAGTACTTTAACAGTAAAAGAGTGTTGGATGAATGGAACAAACCGACTGATGAAATTGTAAATGTGGACAGCACACACAAGTTTAGGAAGAAGTATTGACAGGAGAAAATTCGAGAGATGGGAACCGGCGAGTATAGAACTCCCTCCACATAAAACACAAACAGGTAAGCACACACACACACACACACACACACGCACGCACTTGCTTTCCACACAGACTCACGAGAGAGAGAGAGAGAGAGAGAGAGAGAGAGAGAGAGAGAGAGAGAGAGAGAGAGAGAGAGAGAGAGAAGCTATGCATTCATTTCTGATAATCTGACGAAGCAAGCGCTACTGTCAGTCAAAGGTGACTTATTACACATCGTATGGGCTCATTCCATTAAACTTTGTCGATAACACGCGGGCCATTCCATCATCAGTTTCATATTTCCACTGACCTTTCGAACCCACACCAGTCACATTAGCACAACTTTAACTGTAAACAACACATCCCCCAAATGACGGCAAATGTACTCTGAACATTTTACGAATAAATGTGTTGGAGTTTGTGAAATTCAGTTACAAGCACGTCATTATCATACAACGAACTGAAAGCCAAATATCTATTTGTTTTCTACATAAAAGATCTTTTTTTTTTTTTTGAGGTACAGAATTCGTGCGCTTAATCCTATCTGTCACTGGACTCATGCAGAAACCTACAAAAAAAAAAAAAAAGAATTAGTGTATGGAGAGGGCCATATGCCTTTGGGTATGTCATGGAACGCACTCAAGACAAGTATGTACCAGCCATTATAACGTTATTCATTTGTTACCCTGTGGGAATGTGTTTAGCCTCCCCTTCAGGAAAGGGCCTTGAGCTAGCTTCTCTAACCTGATGGCGGTAGAGGTGTTTGTGTTCACAATCACGCTTATAACGAAGCGTTTAAATAAGGGTGTTGATGCAACTTGCACTGGCTGGTGATCTAGAGCTTTAGACCAGACTCGAGACTGACTTCAAAGCGTCCTGAAGTGTTTGTTGACTATGCTAAGTGGACACTCGAGTAGTTTGGGCACAGGCGCTGTATCAGCGGAGTTGGGGGAGGCGTAACTAAGGAAGCAAATGATGACGCGGATGAGGGAGGGGGTGTTCTGTGAGTTGGTTGGTTCGGCTTTAGGCCCTGTCAATTGTCAAGGACATAAATTCCGTTAACGTCAAGCTACCTGCATTCATCAACCGAAAAACAGAATATCCTTCAACGCCTTCTTCAGGTGTTAAGGAATAATTCTAAGAGAAGGTGCAACACTCTCACTATGTTTATTTGGCTCTTGATTCTCTGGATCTCGACGATGGTGAGAGGATCAAGAGAAGTGATGGAACAGAGGGAGTAGAGAGGATTAATGGGGAAGGATCAATGGGTTTAGACGAAGCAAAAAGGGATCACTGGGAGTGAAAGGAGATCTACGACAGTGGAAGGGAATATCACAGACGACTTATTGGATCGGGCTTTTTTAAGTAAGTGAGGAAAAGTGAAACAGGAGGTTTAAGGGGATGAGGCGAGGCGAAGGAACCATGATAGAAGTAAATTAAGGGGCAGAAGAGTGGGAAAAGCCAAGGAAAACGGAATAATGGGGATAACTAGAAGAATCAAAGGGAATGATGGAGATTAATGAGTATGGAGGATAAGTAAAAGTGTGTTAAAGCAATGGAGATTAAGGGAGCTAAAGGAAAGTAGGAGTGTTCAAGGGATGGGAGGAGGCGAGGGTGACTTAAGGGTGGCTTAAGGATGAATTAAGGTGAGTGGGAAGTTTGGGGAATATGAGATAAGTGGGGATATTTAAGACTAGCTAAGGGAACACGGACGTAACGGAGATGGAGTATTAAAAAGACTGTTGGAAATCTAGAATGCTCGTAGATTACTGAGAATGCCCTTAAAGGATTCACTAGAGATCCGAAGGATTTATAAGGGCGTGGGTGATCCAGAAAGGCCAATGATAACTATGAAGAAAGTCTTTGAACTAAGAACAGGTCTCGAGTCTTGAAGAAATAAGGGTGGACATTTTGTGCACAGGGCATTTAAGGACTCTAAATAAGGGTTAATCATCTGAAATGTAGAACAGGTCTCGAGTCTTGAAGAAATAAGGGTGGACATTTTGTGCACAGGGCATTTAAGGACTTTAAATAAGGGTTAATCATCTGAAATGTTGAAGACAAATGGAAATAGGTAATTTTGTGAAATGCGTAAGACAAGAGGGCTTGGAGAAGCAAAGACCAAACGACTCTTAGAAGAACTTAGAATAGTTTCGTTTCAAAATGAGTTCAGAAAACGAAATGGGAAGGAGAGAGATCTCAGTAGTGTAAGGCATAATGCGAGCTGAAGGGGCTACATAAGCTGGAGGAAAACGGGAAAGGAGTTATTAGACGAGCTTTGAAAATAGTTGCTTGGAAGGGTCCATTTGTTGGGAGGTCGGCCTGGATACGAGGACAGACTTAGAAGAGGTCCAGGGGCAGCAGGGTATAGGATAGACCCTGTTCTATCGGTTGGCAGTCCTAAACAGGATTTTGATAAAAATAAGAAACATGGAAATTAAAAAAAAAAAAAAAAACACACACGGTCGAACATATACGTGTGACACTCACACACATTCTCTCTCTCTCTCTCTCTCTCTCTCTCTCTCTCTCTCTCTGATACGCAAAATTAATTTTGTCATCAACATCAAAAATCCACTAAGACCAAACAGGATGTGATGATGAGCTTTGGTTTCGTTAAAATATTTCCGGTTTTAATTATGCTGGCATTTGCATTACCCAACTCCCTCCCTGTGTACCAATCTATATTACGCTTCACAACAAAAACAATGCTCAAAATGTTTTTCCAACTTAATGCAAAAAAAAAAAGTGTAATACTTTTTTTTATTCAAATTGATAGGAAAAAGTTTTCTCTGAAAGGCATGTTGCGTGTGGCCTGGACAGAGGAAATCAGGTTATTTCATTTGCGTTGTTTGCGGACAAACGACCAATCGTTCAATTCCATATATATATATATATATATATATATATATATATATATATATATATATATATCACTGAATTAGGCAAATGAAGTCATATACCTGTACGTACAACTTTGGGGAACATCTTCCAAGACGCCTTGTAGAAATGTCGATACAGACGAACGGCCTTTGGCAACTACTCAGACATAAGTGCCAGGTTTCACCTTCCGTAACGATTTTCTGCTCTGGGCTGACACCAACTCAAAACGCGCGTTCCTTTCAGCAATACGTGCATATGTACCCGTTTCGGAATGTCGCTTCTGTTTAAAACGATATATCATCGACGGTCGTTTTCATATCCGTATGGGAATTTTAGATCTATTATCTTCAAACGATGGAGAGAAACCTGCATTCATATTTCGTGCGTCAAGTTCCGAGTTTTCATACGATAAACCGTCACTTTTACTCGTGTGTGTCTGTGTGTGTGTGAACGATGGATATAGATATCAATTGTGACATTTCCCTCCGGCGCCGTGGGACGTTGGGGACAATGGGTGCTAGGCCTTCGTCAGTAGGTTTACTGTGGAGAGGTGTTGCGAATTTTATCCAGTTCTACCCAATTCTTTCCCATTTCTACGCAATTCCTTCCAATGACGCGTACAAAAATACTATTTAGGTATGTTTCTCAATTTGTGTCTTAAAACGATCGCAGAAATGCAATAATTAATCATATTTTTACCGCGTTCAGTCTATGCTTTCGTTGGCAATTTCATGCGTTCGCTGCACATGTTCGCTCGGTATGTTTACATAGGGCCGCTGGCTGATTAGTCACCCGATTATAATACAAAAATCATTTTAGTTCATACTAAGAGGAGAGTTCATATGAAGGGCAGTCTACGGAGCCGGGACCGGTCTCCGATTTATCCATATTTGGGAACCGGTAAAGCAGAGCTCTCGTAATATCTCGAACTGCGTTCCTACGTTTGGAAGTCAGGTCAGATTCTAGGCCAGGTCCTAGTTACGGTTACGTCAGGTCAGGATATAACTCAACCTACCCTGACGTAGGACCTTATCCCACTCTAACGACGGAGTGGACGGCGTAACCTATTATCTGTATACAACCCAACGACCTACCATGGGAACCTGATTTAACCAAGAACCAAGCTAAGGGTTTACCATATGAACCTAGCCTAGGAAGCTAAGAGTTTACTTTATGAACTTAACCTAAGAAGCTAATATAGGGCTGACTCTAAGGACGTAGCTTAGGTCACTAAATCTAAACTAGGACAGCTTAAGAACCTAACATGAGGAATTAACGTATGACCTAAGAAGGCAACAAAGAACCTAAACTAGGACTTTATCTAAGTATCTAGCCTAACCTATCCTAGCTAAGATCTAACGGTTCCGAAGCCTGAAGAAATAAGGATTCTGTTCACGAGATACTTTCTACTATTATAGCCGTTCAAGAAAACCATCTCAAATGTTTATATCACTGTTAGGTCACAAAACACCCAAAGGCTGCATGTAAATACATCGAGCGAACATATGCAGCTACCACACGAAAAAAACTGCGAATGCATCGACGTAATGTGATATAAGTAGGATTAAACATTACTCTCTTCTGTGGCAGTTTTAATGTAAACGTTAAAAAGATACGTAAACAGATTTTCTTTTTCTAATACATAACTGGGTAGAGCTGGGAGAGAGATGGGGAGACTTGGTAGAGATCTAGGTAGTATTGGGTATATCGTTCTGCCTCTTTAAATCGAGATGTGGCACATGTTTGTGAAGCTCTCCCCTTTACCAGACTTGTATGGAGGGTAGCCGGAACCACTTACCGTTGTGAAGGACGTGAACAGTGAGAGCAGTGATGAGAGAAAGGGAAGAGAACGAGAGAGCAGTGAGGAAGCACAAATGAAGAATGGGTGTGCATCATCGAGAGGCGAGAGGGCAATGGACAGGTACCGTGTCACCTGGACTTAGAATTCTGTTTTAGAATGGTAGTAGTAGTGTTGGTGGCGGTGGTGGACGTTGCAGGTGGAGTTGGTTGTGGATGAGAGAGAAGTGGCATTGGGGCATATGAAGACACAGCAGTGCTAAGGAAATACAGACAATAGAAGGCCTGGAGGCTTTCCCTCCACCCTCCACTCCCTCCAGCAGCAAAGGTCAGTGTGAAAAACTATGGAGAGAAAAACAATGCATTACTTAAGTAAAAGAAGCATGGAAGTTTGTAGGAAAGAATGAAGTTGAATATTTGTATGTATCATAACACTACTCCACTGCATTCTGGCAATGGTTTCTTTTCCTTTAGTAAATATCAGAACTTAAGAAATATTTGTCCACATGATTTTTGCATTTAACGAAATTCAACGTTATCTTCTTCCGATGTATAATGGTTCTTAAAGTTCAACGGTTCTACTTAGAAATAAACTTATCCCCATGTTAGCACTGTATTGTTCTTGACTTTGTTTCATTTCGTACGTATGAGCAACTGCACTGTCTTATACTTCAACTTCTTCACGATTCATATTGTCGAATTTGTTTTAAACTTCTCAAGATTTTTGTCGGGTCACTCCGAAGTTAATGCTTCTTGAGAGAGAATTAATTTTCTTGGCTTGTCTCATTAACTAAATTATTTCGACCTGGAATTAGTTTAGTGACCCTTCCTTGTACATTAGGTTTTCTTCGTTCCTTTCTGTGTAATTCAGGAAATGAAATGGAATGCAAATTCAAGATGTGGTCATACTAACGCCCTGGAAAGGGTCAGCGCTGCTCATTGCGTTTTGCGATCCGCGTTCCTAACCATTAAAAATATAGCAATTCTGTCTTCCTTATTGTTAGCTCCTATATACTGTGTGGTGTACTTAAGACTGTATCAGGTAACAACATGATCCTTTTCTTCACTTACTCTTTAAGATCGACATTCCAGAACATTTCATAGTCAAGTTTAAAATTCTTACAATATCTCTAAACTGCATTATACTTTACATGTCTACATTAAAAATAATTTGCCATTCATCTGACCATTCCCTTAATTTGTCAAGAACTTGAGTAGATCACTGTTCTATTCACTTACAGCTCTTCCTTCTATTCTTACTTGACCCGAAAGTTTTGAGATCTTATATTTGATGTCCAATTCTAGAAACTTTATCTTCAAAATAATGGCATCAAGGACAGATCCCTGTGGCACACCACTCGTCACATTCATCCAGTGAGAGGCTTCGCCACTTAAACTACACGTTTTTTTTTTTTTTTTTTTATCAGCGAAACTGTCACTATCCATACGAAATGCATATAGTTCCGTCACCTATGTTATGTCAATTCAATTTACACTTTGTCGTACGTATTTTGAAAGTCTAAGTGTATTACACCTCAGGGGACGTTTGAGTACCGGTTGTCATACGAAACATCAGAAATTCTAGTAAATCTATTGTAAAAGACTTTTTGTTGTGGAAGTCATAACTGTCCGTTACTAGATTCATCTATGAATTTCGCAATTTTGTATCATTTTACCTAGAACGGCATGAGGTTAAATGTGCGACAGTTTAAAGCATATATGCTATATTCGTTCTTTTATACACGGATGACACTTTCCAGGCTTTTGTGCCTTTGGCTTGTGATAGATAGTTTATATCTGACCTCCGTTACGACTCCAGAGACTAAATTATCGAAGGCAGTCGATCTGATCTGGTTTATTTCCTTCAAATATTTCAGTACTTCGTTCCACTTTATGTCACATTTATATTTCCGGCATCTGAGAGTGGATGAAAGTTCCCGGCAGGGGAGTACGCCAATCTTTTGCGAGAGTGAACAAGAAACCGAACGATTCGTTTGGCATGAAGACCGTTTTCTTCGTCATCGCTTATTTTCCCATGTTCTTTTCTTAGGTCCTGCTCTAACTTTAATGTTCTTTCCCTTGCCTTATGTAGGTGAGGAATCCCTTTGGATTTGCTTTTTCACGCCAGCGGTTTTTTTTTTTTAAGCTATTGCTTTTAATCCCTTTTGAATTTTCACCGAATTCTTCGCGGTCAGCGTTTTCTGTCAGCTTAGCTTAATCTTTTTTTTGTGATGGTAGTGTTGGTGATGGTGAGTGTGGTGATAACGAGACGTGAGAATGGTGGTGATAGAGACTTTATGACGTGAAGATGGTGGTGATGGTGACCATAAGACGTGAGGATGGTGGTGACGGTGATCACGTGACGTGAGGATGGTGGTAAAGGTGACCAAGAGATGTGAGGATGGTGGTGATGGTGACCATTAGGACGTGAGGATGGTGGTGATGGTGATCATAAGACGCGAGGATGGTGGTGATGGTGACTATGAGACGTAGGATCAGTGGTGTGGTAAATCACGTGGTGACTATGGTTACGTGGTGGTATGACTGACGTGACGGAAATAAGGAAGACACTCACGGTGGTGAGAATAGTGATGATGGTGAGTGTGTGATGACGATGAGAGTGGGAGGGAGTGGAGGGAATAAACCGCTCTTGATGACAGTGATGAAAATGTAAACATAATTATTATTGTTGATCTAGGGTAAGAAAAAAAAAAATGGTAATAATGACATAAGTTCATTTGAATGTCGGTGATTGGACAACAAAAGCGCTTTCCAAATCACCACATTAAAACATTTTCAGCATTGACATACTCGTACGTCGACGAGCAGTGTTCTAGAGATTATTTAAAACGTTAATATCAATGCTGGCCAAGTGCCGTGAACGCCACTAAATGTAACCAGTCAATCGATACAATATGGTAACAGCAAACATAGCAGTTCGCTCAGCACACGTGACAAAGTTATGAAAATAACAGGTTAAGTGATTGATTTGTCTCGCTTCTCTAGTGATTTAATTTGGCTGTCCGGTGGCGTAAGAGAGAGAGAGAGAGAGAGAGAGAGAGAGAGAGAGAGAGAGAGAGAGAGAGACAGAGAGAGAGAGAGAGAGGGGTGATGAATCATGGTGCCAGGAGGGAAACGGAGTGGAAAGAGAAATCTAATACACCAACAGTATTCCTCCAACATCACCAATAATATAAAGGTGAATGAAAGCGAAAGAGGAAATACATAAAAATCTTTTAGGGATTACAAAGTTTTTGTTTAACCACGTAGAGTGAAACCGACTAATCATTCAGCTTCAAAAGGGACACTGAAAACCCCTGTATCTATCATTCCTCAGGCTGGCCAAAGTAAAAGAAAAAAAATTGCAAATAGCATCATACCATTTTCTCTTGAAGGTCGAACATATGATCAGGTGAGATTAATGACCCAGTCAGTTAAGCAGTTAGTGACCACAAGGCACTCGTTCCATAAGCTGCCATGTGTAACTCCTGGTATCTAAAAACACTTCGCTTTCTCCAATTTGTCTCCATTTAAACTCAAACCCGTCAACTTACCTGTCCCCCTCCTCCCCCCCCTCCCTTGACTTTACTCAAGCGGGTAACAGCACACCTGTTTTCTATCTACTTAATTGTATTTTCTCCTAAGACGAGAACGCTCCAGGAACGGACGAAATCTGGGGGTGGAAATCAAGCTTACAAAAAAAAAAGATATACGAATCTTTGAGAATGAATAAAAAAACAGAACTATTTGACATCCAATGTCTTTTGCACCCATTATTTTCTGTTGACAAAATAACTGGTGTTCTTTTTTCTAGTCGGTGACGTTGGAAATATGTCCGTTTCATCTGCATTCCCAAAATTTTCGCTTATCATTTTTGACGTACAAACGATTCTCTCGCCTTTTATCGCATTCATATACTTCCGCGAAAAAGGTCAACCTAACGAGTGAAACATTATTTCTGAATGTGAATCACGGGTTGGTTGCATTCTTCATTCCATTCCCATCCCGTTTGGACGAGATTACGTATACAAGTTCCTACTAGAATGAAAGAAGAGTTGAAAAATAAAAATGCATGACCACTGGTGCAAAATATGCAATAAAAAAAGAATAAAAATATATGAAAAAAAATTTATCAGACCAGAAGATTTATCTAACCCAATTTCCTCCCTTCATGTTTATTTTCACATTCAAAAACAATATCAATAATTGGTAAAACGAGATAGTACAATTCTCATAAATATTCATATCCGTGTTCTTTCTCTTTACATGTAAACGTGACAGAAACAAAAAATTTGTTGCAGAATTCTTTCTTTATCAAAACATTCGGTTGGACTCTGCGCGTCACAGGTCTTCCGTACGAAAACTAGTAGCGATCTGTATATCCATGACGTGACCTTTCAAACCGTTTGTACCCGCGCTATGTCTGCTTCAACTGCCCCCACAGCAATGGAACGCCAACCTCTGCTGTGTTTAGCCATACTGTCAGTCTATGCTGTGTCCGTTATGCTGCGGCTAGCCATTCTGTGTCCGTTATGCTGCTGCTAGCCATGCTGTGTCTAGTAATGCTGCGACTAGCCATGCTGTGTCTAGTAATGCTGTGCCTACCTATGCTGTATCTAGCCATGCTATGTCTACTTATGCTGTCTAGTCATGTTTACCTATGCTGAGTCCATCCATGCTGTTAACTTACGTCAAGCCATGTTGTGTCTACCTATGCTGTGTTTATCCTTGTTGTCTAGCAATGCTATGTCTACCTATGCTGATTCTAACCATGCTGAGTCAATCCGTACTATGTCTACTTATGTTGTGTCTAGCTATGCTGCGTCCACCTATGCAAAGTACTAGCCATGCTCTGTTCATCTTATGCTGTATATATATACGCTGCGACTAGGCATAATATGTCTACCTATGCTTTGTTAACTCATGCTATACATAGCCATGCTGTGTCCATCCACGTTGCATACGTCCATGTTTTGTTCCCTCGCGCCATCTTCTTTTTACATGTGTCGACTTAAGTCGTGCACCCACGGTGTGGCCACACACACACACACACACACACATACACACTACAAGCCTATTTCTCGGCGACTGATAGAGAAAGCAAGCAACTTTACGCTGATTGGATGAGGCCTACACGCCAGGCGCACGCATCGACCACATTCCACCGAGCTAAGCTTATTCAACAGAGACGGAACCTAACCTAACCTAACCTAACCTAACCTCGCTTGTTACAAACCTTTTTTAGACCCAAGCTGAGCGAAACTATTCTATAAAGATAACCTAAATTAACATTTTTGGTTTGGTGTTAACTTAACCTAATTACTCATGAACTAACCTACGCCACGCCGTTCGCTAAAAGTGACAAGTTTAGAATCAGACGCACACACGCAGCGATGGAAAGCTTAGATAAAATCTATGTCAGGGTCACAA
>JAYMFT010419451.1:0-17734 GCA_038088735.1 Panulirus argus | reverse complement strand
TATATATATATATATATATATATATATATACACACACCCAAGCCTAAGCCAGGTACCCATTTTACCAACCAACCCTCAGGGGTGGATGAACGGCTGGGTAGACTGTTGACCGACTGCCGCAACCAGGATTCAAACCTGTGCACTCAACCCTGGGCAGCCCATGAATGCGTCACAGTCAGGAATGCTAACTGCTACACTTGTACTTTCATTAAGTCTTCAATAAAGTACCACATAAAAGACTGCTAAAGAAAAATAAAGCTCAATATAGAATTAGGAAACAGCCAAATAAAAGTAGGACTACCTGAAGATTCAAGGGAATTTAGACAAACTGGTAGAGTGGAGAGAAACATGGCAGATGGATTTTAATAGAAACAAATGTAAAATATTGTGCTCTGGTGTCAAAAATATAAACTATGAACACAAAATGCTTGATAAACTGCTGATAGTAGTTAAAGGAGAAAATGACTTTAGAGCGATCATTTGTAATGGCCTTAAACATGTATAATAATGCCAAGCTGCATAATTAAAGCCAATAGGATGCTAGGTGATGTCAATAAGGCCATTCAATTTGTTTTTGTGAATGGAGGGGTGGTGAGGGAGGTAAATAAGAGGGTCTTTGAGAGGGGGACAGGTATAGTCTGTTAGGGATGAGGGGGCCTGGGAGGTGAGTTGGTTGTTGTTTGCTGATGATGTGGTACTAATGGGAAATTAGTGTCTGAGTTTGGGAGTGTGTGAAAGGAGGAAGTTAAGAGTGAATGTGAATAAAAGCGGATTTATTAGGTTTAGCAATGCAAAGATATAGGTTTGTTGGGGTGTGAGACTAAATGGAGCAATTATGGAGGAAGTGAAGAGCCTTAGATACCTGGGAGTGGACGTGGCAGTAAATGGAACCATGGAAGCTAAGGTGAGTCATAAGGTGGGTAAGGGGGCGAAATTTCTTAGAGCATTAAGGAATGTGTGCAAAGAGAGGTCTGATGAGGGATGATAGGATAAGTAATCACAGGGTAAGAGAGAGGTGTGGCAATAAGAAAAGTATGGTTGAAAGAGATGGAGGTGTGCTGAAATCGTTTGGACATATGGGCAAATCAGTGAGGATAGATTGAAAAAGTGGATATATGTTGCAAAAGTGGAGACCAAACTGGAGATGGAATGATGGAGTGAATGAGATTTTGAGTGTTTGGGAGCCTGAATATGCAGGAGGGTGAATGACTTGCACAGGATTGAGTGAATTGGAGAAATGTGGTATACAGCAGGAGAAGCACTGTCAGTGGACTGAACCAGATAATACAAAGCAACCAGATAGGGGGCTGTGGTTCTGGTATATTACACATGACAAAAAGAGAACAGATGGGAGCAAAATGAGGCCTTGTCTTCATCTGTTCTGGTGCTGTCTCACTAACACAAGGAATGGTAAACAAGTATGAAGAAAAAAAAAATGTTCTAGGTTCTTGAAATATACAGTAAAAAGACTGATGATATAAAACTCACTTTTCATAATGCATCAACTGATGTGGCATATGGTATTCAAATCTGGGAACCAAGCCTGAACAAAGATGATAGAAACTGGAGTGCAGTCAAAGAGCAACAACCAAATTAATCCCTTCACTCAGAAACAGGCCTTATAAGGAGAGATTCAAGAGCTAAAACTAACCTCTCCAAAAAACCTTATACTCTCAGGAGACCTGATAAAAGTTTTCAAAACACTAAACAGTGTCAACAAAATAGCATACAAAAATTTCTACACTCTAGACAGATATTCATTGACCATAAATAATGGTATGAAGATGAAAAAAAAGAAAACGTACCAGCAATACGAACATAAGTTTTTTCACATGTAGGGTAGCTGAACATCAGAATGAACTAATTCACAATGTATTATATGCAAAGACTATAAATACCTAGGAATCATGGCTTGACATATATTTCCCAAAATCTGTTTTCATTAAATAACATGTTTACCACTAATCATGTCTTTCTTTTTCCAAATCCAGCCACAGACAAGATGTTATTCTGGCAGGAAACTATATGTTTCCCCCATTATCCATGAGATTTTTTTTCATCTCTCTCCTGACTGCAATTAGCTGGAGGGAGAGGAGGGTGGGAAGGGACTTTCTTCTTTACTATCCTTATTTAATCATCATTTTCATTCCTTCACAACAGAAACCTTGTCGTGGACCATTAGGTCTCCTATTATCTGTCCTTCCCATGTACAACTACCTTTAACTCTCCCTGTCCTAAAAAACAAAATTTATCACACTTCATGATCTTTGGTCCTGGCTAGTGGAAATGGCTTACTTTGTGGGTGCTGCACAAGTCTCACAAAATGGATCCTGATGTTGTAAGGTTGAGGTTTAAGGAATCTCAACTATTTAGTCTATAAAAAAGCTAGTTAATACCCACACTTAGACAAAACAATTAATTATAACTACTTACCAGTCACGTAGCATACTGGCAGTAAAACTGATAATAACCACTCACCAATTAATTAGACACTGGTGGTACCTCTTTGGAAGACAAGCCATGCATCATTTGTAAAGAGAAGCATACCTACGCATGTCTGCTGGTGTGTGCTATACTTGTAACCGGCTATACAGTCAGTAGGGCCTCCCTTTTTCTGGCAAGTAAACCCCCCTTGAGTGTTAATGCAGAAATGAGTTGTCTGGCTGCAATTATGGGATCCCTCTTGGCATTCATCAGCATCTGAAAAATTTTCCTGCACTGTTCTACAGAATTTCCAAAGTCTATATTATATAACATTTCACAGCTTTCTTATCTCAGCTTATTTCATAATGTACATACAGGAACTAAAATATAATGTCTACAGAAGACAAAAGAAGCAACACTGCACAATCCCTGCATTTAGCTTTCTTAAGAACTAGTGTTAGCTTTTCTGACAAAACTCTGTATAGATATACATTAACACATAAAGACACATCAAGACCTGAACATTAAACAAACCCAAACAAGACTGAAGATTCAAATCAAAAGAAAACCCAGGGGGACAATCTGCAGCTGGAACTTGTGTGCATGTGTAAGAACCAATAGTGTTCTGACAAACAGCACCTCGACCACATAAGCCAGACGTTAAAGCACATTCATTGACATCTGCAGGAGAAGAAATCAGTGTCAAAGACAGAACAAGAGAAGTCCTAGCTTTACATAAGGTTGATGAGAAAGCAATCATACTAGGAAGTTCGAATACAAAGCTCTGAAAATAAGAGAGAAGGCCAACTGTTCTAAAAAAAAAAATTATTTTCTGATAGAACAAAATGGGCCTATACTCCTTAAAATAATTTTATAAAGTAACAGTGTTGGTGCTGGGGTTTGTGTGCAGGTAAGGTAGTTCTTTCTGAAACAAAGGCTGGGAGAATATTAAGGAAAAACAAGTATATGGGAGAGACATATCTTGGTTAAATTTTTATAACTTACTTCAATCTATTCCTCTTTCAAATCTGTGTAAGTGAGGTACAAATAGAAGAGTAAGATGGCTCTTTCCCTACCCTCTAATTCTTCTGGCAACAATGGACAGCAGGAAAAAATGTTAGAAAATCTTTGCATCTGTGAAGCATACATGTATTCAGTTCAACAGCAGAGAATAAATGGAAAAATCCTACCACATAATTGCTCTACACTATTCAACCCACTGCTGCTCTACAATACATCCTTAGGATCTGGAATGCAAAAAGGAAACTAAAGTACATATACTGTACAGTAAACTTTTTTCTCGCATTCATTCACTAGATACCTGAACTGATTAAAAATATAACTTGTCTTTGAAGGCATCCATAGCCTTTGCTGTAAACAATGTTAGGCAGTAAACTATTCTAATCTTCAACACATCTATTTGCGAAGAAATTTTTCCAGTTCAATATTACATCTTTTATCTCTAAGTCTTATTCCATTTGTCCTAGTAAATGTAGTTACATATATTTCACAAGATCCTCATGATTTATGATGAGAAATCTATTGCAAATTTTGGAAACCTGTACAGAATAAAGTCTGTGCAGTTTATGCTTCTCAGGAGAAAAGAGAGTCTGCTGAGCTTTTCTTCATATGGCAGACTCCTCATAGCTGAAATCAGTTCTGTCACCTAATTTTGCACTTGTTCCAGCTTTTCCTCATCATCATGTAGTTTGGGGACCAGAATGGAACTACATACTCAAAGAATGTTTTTACTAGGGCATAAAAGAAAGAACTGCTTCCAGCATTTTATAGTAGATGTTCCTAGCTATGCAACCTAGCTTTTGGTTACCTTTTTCACTTGCTGCTATACACTGTTCAGCAATCTTCAGATTGTTACTCATAAATTAAAGGTTATTCTCTTCATTTACTTCAGAAAGCAGATTTCTAAATATACGATGGTAGTATTAAGTATAATCTTCAAAGCGTATAACTTTAAACTAAATATAATCTGCTGATTATCTGACCACTGCAAATTTGTTTAGATTTTCCTGAATCATTTCACAATCGTGATCATTTATAGCTTTACTTAAGAGTTTTGAAGTTAGCAAATTTTGAGATCTTAGATATGAGACCCAATCCTAGATCATTAATGTATATCATGAAAAGAATGAACCAAGAACCCTCCTCAGTGGCACATCACTCCTCACATTCAGCCAGTGTGCAGTTTCACGATTTAAAACTACTCGATGCTTTTGGTCAATGACCAGTCACTAAACCATGCTCATAATCTGTAACCTATTCCATGTGATTTTAGTTTTCATAGCAGTCTCTTGACTGGTGCTTCATCAAAGACCTTTTGAAAGTCAATGTACAGTGAAAGACGAGTCTATTCATGATTTTGTCCAATGACTATTAACATGTGGCAAAACATAATGTAAGGCTTGACTTGACTACATCTTAGAAGTGGGCAAGCCTGATTATAAAAAAACTTTATACATTGTTAGTTCAGATCAAGGTTTGAATAATCCCCAGCGAATTTACTAAATTTGGTCATGTTAAAAAATAAAACTGTTTAAATAAATTTGAAATTTGTAGGTAATTCTATTCAGAAAATAAGAAATCTCAGAAAATTTTGACCTTTACCTCAGGAAATTCACTGATATGCATGTGGAAGAACTATATAGATGACAACTGTTCATATAATGTAAAAAAGCAAGTGCTGGAATACCAGCCTCTCACATGTTTACACAATCCTAGAAACAGACTTTTATCTTTCACTGTGCATCTGTTCCTTGATAATCACAAGGGCTACATTCTTGGAAACCCCAGAAATACTTAATATTAATATCAAGGGCTTATGGGTAAGAGTGTTAGGGTGCAGGACTTTAAAGACCTCCCAATTTTTTTCTTACATTTTAAATCATATATAATGGATTTTATTCCCCTAAAAATCTAAGCACAGTACATTTGTTTTCTGATTAAACAATCCAGGCACTTCAGAAACTTAACTATCATGTTAAGAGTCTACATGCTATATTACTGAAGAGTGGCAATGTGGTAAACAATAGGTTCCATTACATATGTAACTTAAAAGCTGCTGCTGTATTTAGTGTCACAACCCTGACAACAATGAAAACAATGTTCCTTCTGTGCTAGTATATATAATTTTACTATGGGTTTTTCAGTATAAATAATGTTACCGTGGGTGTTTCAGTATCAGTTCTGTAACACTTTTAGTAATGTATATTAATACTGGCTAAAAACTCATAGTATATTGCATTCTATTTTAGTACAAATACACCCAAAGAAGAATAAGATATTAATGTTTTTCCTTGAAACACTGTAACCACATAATCAATGAAATTATGTAACTGTGATTTCTACTGATACTGAATACATTATATTCGCAGTCAGCAAACAATAGTTTAATATAGTGAAATAATAGCAAATTCCTAGTATGAAACTGGAGGTGGTGTTGAGGCAGTATGGGAAGGGATGAGGGTGACCACCACAGCTCCCTCCTCTTTGTACCAACTTTTATTACAGAATACTGGCCTGTGATGATGAACAGTAACTCAAGCCTTCAAAACCAGAAGAAATTATTTCATGTCTGGCTGTCACAACCTCCTTGTTTTAACTAATGTGCCTACTGACGGAAAGTTGAATAAAAAAAAGCCCAGGATCAATGGCATAAAGTTCTATGGATGAGGAAAGAAACGATCAAGTCCTCCTAGGCAGGTTAGATATAACAATATCCTCTTGACACACAGTGCTCTGGTTCAGAGTACTATCTTGGATAAAGCACATGACTACCACTGCAGTCAATACGTGCTGGATCTAACATCAAGTGCTGGATTTGTCAGTCTTTACAATGGGTGATAGACACTTACGTATGTACACCACCGTGAATGACCCGTGGTTCAATATGCCAGATCCTGCAAAAACAATTCTCAGTACCAGTAAACAATGGAATTGTGTTCCTTGTGCTCACATAATTTAACATAAGACACTTTGGAAATACAAATGTTCACAAGTTTCTGCAGGTAGGTTGGGAGAAGGTATCTGAACTAAATACTTACCAACTGACAGGGTTAATTAGGTCACACTCTAAGACAATTATTCCAATGTTAGGGAAAGTCCTACGACCATGATTACTGAATGTGGCCCAAGTGTGGTAAATCAAAGTGCCTCAACACAATATTGGTACAACTACCTACCTTAAACAGGACGAGAAATTTGGTAATGCAGCTCACCAAGCAGGTGTCCTTATGTAGGGGTTGTATAGGCCACTTTGCTTCCCTAAAGCTGGTAATAAAGTACTACACACTTTGCCTGTGGCCGTGGAAAATACCAAAATCCTCTAGTGTAGGGGAATACAATCAGAGTGAATGTAAAGCTAAATGTAGTAGATTATCACAAGCAACACAAGTAAATACTAGGGAATAATTTACTATACAGGTGAATTCTACTTCATGAAACCCTTAAATTCACTTGAAAAACTCTTCCTTCTTCCTAAGTGTGAGAGCTCCCAAAATTGCCAGTCTTGTAAAAAATATGACATTTTATTTTCTTTATAGTTTGACCACTGCTGAACACAGTACTAGTACATAGTAGTTGGTAAGCAGCCACCAACTACGGAGGTATATTACAGGTATTACCTGCCTTGGTATTGGGAGGACTAGAGATGGATGTGTAGTGAGCCAGCACTTCAGTGGTTGTCAGGTTGCACTCCTCTGACCCAGGTAACTGTCATTTCTTTCTGCCTCACCCACATTTGGAATGCTGGCACTCTGTCCACAAACATTACAGTCTCTTCTTGTCACACATAACACTTAAAAATACAACTCACACAACTCATCTTTTGTAACTCTAGATTTTCGTGTGGTGAGTGCTATGCACTAGCCCTTCCTTTTGGCAAAATAGTTGGAGTAATAGACAGAAGTATCAGGAAGGAATATTAGGCAGGAGCATTAGATAGAAACATTAGGTAAAAGCAGCAGGTAGGAAAAGAAGGCAACAGCATTAAGTAGAAACAGTGGGTTGGGACATTAGGCAGGAAGATTATGTAGTAGTAGTCAGTAAGAACATTGTGTAGGAACCTCCTGAAACACCGAGTTAGAGTTCCTCTCTGCCAGTGGCCTGTTAAGGGAAAGACGCTAAAGGATAAAAAGCAGCACTGAAGTTCACCAGCTATGGAGACTCTTTTGCCATGGCTACCCCCAGGAGGAGGAGGAGGAGGAGGTATATTTCCAGTACTATCCACCTGGATATCGGGAGGCTTAGTGATGGCTGCATGGTGAGCCAGCATTTCAGTCGTAGTCAAGTTGCACTCCTCTGACCCAGATAGCTGTCTTTTCTTTTACCTTCACCTACATACAATTTCTGCTTGTCACACATAACACATGACAAGAGTTAAATTATGCATCTTAATCTTCGCTACCCTAGATTTTCCTGCGGTGAGTGCTTTGTGCTAGCCGTGCCTTTTGGCAAAATGGTAAGAGCAATAGATACAAGTAGTAGGAAGAAACATTAGGTAGAAGTAGTAGGTAGAAGCATTAGCTGGAAGCATTAGGGAAGAAGTAGTTTGGAACATTAATCAGGAAAATAAGGTAGAAACCTTAGGTAGTAGTAGTTGGTAATTCCATTACGTGACAGCCTCTGAAAATACTGTGCTAGAGTTGCCCTCTGCCAGTGGCCTGTTAAGAGTGAGGCACTAAAGGCTAAGAAGCAGCATGTAGTTCAACAATTATGGCGAATCTTTTGCCATGGCCATGCACTTAAGGGGTTCCCAAAGGGAATGGGCATTAAAGATATAGATAGACAGATAGAGAGGTACACCTTAATGCAATGAGAGAAGGGATTATATTATTGGTGACAAACACAACATATGTTTATCTTTCAAAGATTATAGATAATTTTACCATAATGTTACTGAAACATTGTTTATTTGAGTTATTAACTGAAAAATGCTTTATGAAAATAATGGGCCCATAGATGGGGAGGAAGCTGTGTTCCTTTGGCGAACACAGTTTTCCATAGCAAATTTGGTGCATCCCACTCCACAGACAGCAAGTGTGGATGATAACTGATGTGTCATTTAACATGTACCATAATAATGTTGGTCTACAATTGTACCATGTGGAAAATAAAATCTTCACAACTCTGGAAAAAATAAAAGAGCACATATCCAAGTTTTCATTCATTTTCTAAAACATTTTCAGGGGAATAGCAAAAGAATATTACCTGAGGGTATAAAAACAAATGTAAAAGGAACAGGGCTTTTAGTCTGACCCACCACCACCTGTTAAACAAGGTTGCACCTGAAAAACAAGATGCCCAACCCAACCTCACGTGAATTCAGTCCGGGCAATGGTGAGATATAAAGATGTACCAAAACGTATGAAATATGTGGTGAATGAAGTGCTTATGATAATGCTGACAAAATATACCCACATTTTTATCTTTGAAAGTTTATCGATAATTTTACCGCTACATTATTGAAAGATTACTTATTTGAGTTATTAATGAAGAACTTTGGGGGAAAAGTGTTACTTGGTAGGAAGCAAAGGTGGTGGGTATCGCTCTGCAAACAGTGAATTCCACTTGCGCACATCTGTACTATAGCATCAGTACAGTACTACAATATCTTTAGATTGTAATCACTTAGATTTACTAGGTCCAAGAGCATACTTAATATAAGCTGTTCATTTACTTTTCTCATAATGTTTGAGCACATCCACCTTAGTTCTCAGTGATGATGGTCTAATACATCTTAGCACTACTGATAACAGGAGAACTTAAAGGCCTTCTCATGACATGATCTAAAGGGCAAAACGCATGCATGTACAGTGACTATAGATTATATCCACACTGTGCATACATGTTCATCTCACACAGCACTGGCAATGCCACACCACCACACTGCTAGCCCAATGATAATTGTGTTACTCCAAACTTAATCCCGCATAAATCAAAAAAGGTGTAAATGGACCATTCACATTATTCTAAAAATGGCTTAAATCAAATACATGTAAACTAAATGTTATATTATTCTTATTACGAAAAATCACAACTAAAAATGTGATATTAAATAATTCATTTTAATTGTGGAAAGTTTCACAAATATAAACGGCACATGAGTTTGTTACTATTGCTGCATAATTTGTTTATGGATGGGGAGGTGAGGGAGGGAAGTGCAAGAGTCTTGAAGAGAGGGGTGATTATATAATCTGTATGGGATGAGAGGGCCTGGGAAGTGAGTCAGTGTTGTTTGCCAGTGATACAGTGTTGGTGGCTGATTCAAGTGAGAGACTGCAGAAGTTGATGATTGAGTTTGGAAGTGTATGTGAAAGGAGGAAGTTGAGAGTAAATGAGAATAAAAGCAAGGTAATCAGGTTTAGCAGGGTTGATGGATGGATTACCTGGGGTGTGAGTTTGAAGAGACAAAAATTGGAGGAGGTGAAGTGTTTTAGATACCTGGGAGTGGACAAGCAGTGGATGGACTATGGAAGCAGAAGCTGCTCATAGGGTGGGTGAGGAGGCGAAGGCTCTGGGGGCATTGAAGACTGTGCGGAAAGAGAGATTGTTATCTAGGAGGGCAAAAATGGGTATGTTTGAAGGTATAGTAGCCCCAACAATATCATGTGCATGTGAGGCATGGGCTATAGATGACTGTGTGCAGACAAGGGTGGATGTGTTTGAAATGAAATGTCTGTGAACAATATGTGGTGTGAGGTGGTTTGATTGAGTAAGTAATGAAAGGGTAAGAGAGATATGTGGTAATAAAAAGTGTGAGGTTGAAAGAGCTGAAGAGGTTGCGTTAATATGGTTTGGACACATAGACAAAATGAGAGAGGGAAGGTTAACAAAGAGGATATATGTGTCAGAAGTGGAGGGAACAAGAAGAAGGATGAGACCAAATTGAAAATGGAAGGATAAAGTGAAAAAGATTTTGAGTGATCATGGCCTGAACATGGAGGAGGATGAAAAGTGAATTGGAATGATGTGGTGTACAGGGGTCTATTTGCTGTCAATTGACTGAACCAAGGCATGTGATGTGGCTGGGGTAAACCATGGAAACAGCTGTGGGGCACTGTTGTGGATAGGGACCTGTGCTTTCAGTGCAATGCACAAGACAGCTAGGGAATGTATGTGAGGGAATGTGGCCTTTCTCCATCTGTTCCTGGTGCTAACTCAAATAGCAGATTCAAGCTGCAGTAGATGTCCAGTCATAAGTTGACACCATCTGCTAATGAATTTGTTTCAACTCCGACTATTACACACTAGCCCAGGGCAAGCAGCTGCTTGAAGATATGAGATATTTATGTACAGACTGGCTTATCAACAGCTAAGATGCCTTAATCAAGTAATCAAAACACACGTCTTTTAATCTATTTCAAGTAAAAAAGCCAAACTATCAATGACAAAAGAGGATTAAGTCTGTTGACTCACCATCACAAAATCTTGATTCCAAATTAAAATTGTATCCAGGAGGACAACGACCATGAGACTGTGTAGCACCCAGGTGGAACAGTTCATGCTGTGCATCTGGAAATCCTTGCACACCTAAGGCTCCACTGCCACTGATAGATCCTGATAATCCTGGATCAACTTCATTGCTGATGTCATAGCGAGAAAAGCCTACTGATCCAGTTGTTCTAGAGCCCCCTGGAAGACCCGCGGAGGACCCAGCACTAAGAAGGTGTTGCTGTGAAGAGCCCGCAGAGGACAAGAAACCATCGGCATTGATGCAGGCATAAGAACCAATCTGGTTAAGGCACTCCTGTTCTCCAATACATCTATGTACACCAGTGCTGCACTCATTCACATCTGCCACATTTGTAATATCCCATATTGAAACAACTCTTTACACTTCTTGGCCATGTTAATTTTTTAAATAATTACTATTACAATAATCAGTAAAACTATTAATACAACAATAAAACACAGTATCACAAGGCAGCAGTGACAGACACAACTCAAAATAAAATGCTATTATACAATACAATAAATGCACCATGAACGTTTTACAATTTAAGCAAAAAATCCCATATTCTTTAACAAATGTCTTAAAAGTTCCATATGTTTACAACGTGATTAAGCATCTACAAAAAAAAAGCTAATCTTGCATAAAATATCACACTATCTTACCTTCACATGATCTCTGATCAAGAGCTAAAGTGAATCCTGGGTTGCAAGAACATTCTACAGATACCCCAGTATCACGGCAGATGTGTGAACAAGGATTGTTCAGACGGCATCTAAAAGTGTCAGCAAATATATTAACATTTCTCATTCTGAAGTCTATATGTTAAATCATAAAAGTAGCACAGATTATATAACTAAAGAAAACCAAATTAATTAGCTGAATGACTGATAAAAACATTATGAAAAGCATTTTGAGAAAACTTTAACTGTGAAATATTGTGCACTGGAAAGACAAAGTGAGTATGACCTAACGATAATCCAACAGTTATCATGATGGAATATACTTATAGGCCAGCAAGCTAATACATCAATGTACAGTTTCCCAAAGAAGTATCAGCCCCCAGGACGTGAGGTTTCTAATAATCTACAGCAGACTGACCGAGATTAACACTTGAATTTGCTGTCGCCCTGATGCAGCTGTAAATTACATCAGGGTAGCAGCGAAGTTAAGTTTTAATCTTGGTCGGCCAGTTGTAGATTATTAGAAACTTCATGCCCGGGGAGGGGGGGGGCACTGATACTTTTTTAGGGGAGACTGTACAATAAATGTGACATGAATATCTCTGAATATAGCCAGTTCCCATGGTTGCAGCTATATCAAAACATATACATTTAGTTTCTGACTGATATTTTCTCAATGCTTCTTCTTTTTCCAAGAAAGATGACACTAAGGATTTCAAGAGATCTCAAAGCTAAAGTGCCACAAACAGGCACATAAATGGAAAGGATACAACTGTTTCTTCTGCAATGAACACTCAATAAGGCTAATATCTCAGTGCTTGTTATGGCTGCAGATACAGCATCAAAACATCTAACTTTACCTCTAAATCTACATTTTCCTAATGATTTTCTTGACAGAGGAGCGATGTTACTAGACTTGCCATTATTATTGATATTAGCAAGGATTTCAAGACATCTTAATACTACTATCTCACAAACTGTTTGTGTTTCCCCACAACTAGTTAAACCAGACAATACTCGGCAAGCTGCTGCATTACATTATTACTATGTGGCTGTTGGCAACTCATGGGTGGACCGTTTTGATAACTGTTTCTTTTCTTACAACATGAGAATTTGGAACTCTCTGCCCTCTTATGACTTTCCCAATAACTACAACCTGTCACTTTTCCTTGTCTCTTCTTTTTCCCTTTCATTAGCCTCCTTATATTTCAATTAAGACCCGGCCTTGATATAGAATTGTGTCCATAAATGGAGCCTTCAACATTTCAAGAAAGGGAGTGTGGTAGGGAAGTGGAAAGGGAAAAGCAGTATCTATGATTAATGTTTCAATGCTTGTTCAGGCTGTAGTTACAGTATCAAAATATTTATTTCCATCTATTATTCATTTATTATACTTGATCGCTGTTTCCCACATCAGCGAGGTAGCGCTAGGAAACAGAGGAAGAAAAAACCCATCAAAATATCCAACTTTAATTTTATATCAATATTTTCCTACTTTCTTAATTTACAAAGAACAAGTAAAACAAAGAAAAACAATAAGCTTTAATTTACCTTCAAATTCATGAATGGGAAGAACTTGAGAAAATATAAGTCAAGATGGGAAAATCACAGCAACAGGACGAGATGCATGCTGTCTTTTGTCTGTGCTGAACCAAACCAAACCAACCTACAAATATGCTTGACTTACTTCTGCAACATTATCATCCTAATTTTACTGTATATTCTTTTCAGTGAGGAAATGAGGGTTTGCTTGTTAGTAAGACATGTAGCATAAATGAAGCACGTAAACAGTAACATTATTACCATAATGCGCTGGGAAATAAGAGTGATAAAACCAATGAGTGGGTATTCCTAACCTGCTCAATGGATCATCATATTATTTCTCAAAGTCACTTTCATCGTCACATTTCTCAAGTCATAGTTCATCACTTTTCTCATCAACTGATACATGTCATACGTGTCCTTCTAATAACTTAGATTAGCTAATAATCTACATATTTTCTACAGGTATCCACAATCTTCAGGTGGATGGTCATACATTTATAATGGTGGTTGCAGGGGCACTGAGAACAGAAAAATTTTTTGTCACCTTCTTGGCAATTGATGAGGCCCCTTTAGGCAACTAATGGCAAAAAGAGTTAGTTGGAGATCTAAGCAAAAGAAAAGGGATACAGTCTCACTAAGGAACTTCTTACTCCAAAGGAGCATCACCTCTCTGTCTCTGAATAAAAAAAAAAAGATTACCTCAGAACTCCTTTTATAGGGCCTTTGGGGTTTCAAGGCTATACTACATTCAGAGGCAGAGAGATGATGCTCTTTTGAGAGTAAGAAGTTCCTTAGTGAGACTGTATCCCAATTGTTGTTCGCCGATGGAACAGCACCGGTGGCTGATTCAAGTGAGAAACTACAGAAGCTGGTGACTGAGTTTGAAAAAGTGTGTGAAAGGAGAAAGCTGAGAGTAATTGTGAATAAGAGCAAGGTTATTAGGTTCAGCAGGGTTGAGGGACGAGTTAGTTGGGGAGTGAATGTGAATAAGGAAAATCGGAGGAAGTGAAGTGTTTCAGATATCTGGGAGTGGACTTGGCAGCAAATGGAGCCATGGAAGTGGAAGTGAGTCATAGGGTGGGGGAGGGGGCGATGGTTCTGGGAGCGATGAAGAATGTGTGGAAGGAAAGAACATTATCTCGGAAAACCAAAAAGGGTGTGTGATTCGTTGCATTACACATGACAACTAGAGACTAAGTGTGAGCGAATGTGGCCTTTTCGTCTGTTTCCTGGCACTGCTGGTGCAGGGGGTGGCAATGCTATTTCCTGTGGGGCGGGGTAGCGACAGGAATGGATGGAGGCAAGCAAGTATGAATATGTACATGTGTATATGAGTATATGTATGTGTATGTATATGTACGTATATATGTATATGTTGGTATGTATATGTTGGTATGTATTGAGCATATATGTGCATGTATGCATGTATGTGTGCATGTGAGTGAATGGATCTTTGTCTGTTTCCTGGCGCTACCTCGCTAACGCAGGAAACAGTGATCAAGTATAACAAATATGATAAATACACCTATCTCAAAGTACACACCCTATTCATGTATGAGTTACACTTTCCCATCTGCATTCGGGACAACTTCCATTTCCTCAACATTAAAAACAATGATCCAACATATCACAAGACCACTTATGTCAAGGGTGCAACTTCTACAGCGAAGATCAAGGAACACTTCTATCTATCTATATCTCTGACACCTGTTCCAACTGGAACTCTCTCAAAGGGGTGGCCAAGTCAATGGAGTCCCCCCAACTACAGGACTCTAGTGCCACTTCTTAGCCTTACTACCTCGCCCTTAACAGGCCACTGGCAGAGGGCATGTCTAGCCCAGTGTTTGCAGAGGCTCCTATCTAATGATCATAATTACTTCTATCTAATGCTCCTATACACTTCTTCTACCTAATGTTTCTACCTAATAATCCTGCCTAAATGTTTCTACCTACTACTTCTATCTAATGCTCCTACCATTTTGCCAAAAGGCAGGGCTAGCATAGTGCTCACTGCAGGAAAATCTAATGTGTTACATATGACAAGAAGCGAGTGTATGTTTGTGGACAGAATGCCAGTAGTCCAAATGTTAGTCAGGCAGAATGAAAAGACTGTTACCTGGGTCAAAAGAGTACAACATGACAACCACTAAAGTGGTTGCTCACTAAGTAGATGCCACTAATCCTCCTGATACCCAGGCGAGTAGTACTGGTAATATACCTCCCTGGTCGTCGGCTGCCTACTAACTACTACTTCCTCAATTGTCCTGTACTTATCCAAAACAGATATACACACAATATCATCACACTTTTTGACATTATGGTCCAGCCTAGTAGATATAGCTGTCTTTCTGAGTGCTGCAGAAGCACTACAGATAGGGATACTGGGACAGGAGAGTAAGTAATTCATATTCCAACTCACCTGTCAGTGACAGCATCCTGTATGCAAGTCTTGCCATCAATGGAAAGTGTGAATCCTGCACGACACTGACAACGGTATGACCCTGGGGTTGGAACACATACATGGGCACAAAGCTTTCCAGGGAACCTTGCACACAGGTCATTAGATTCTGCTGCAAAATAAGGAACAAATCACTAAACAGATAAATACATAAAATCAGAATGAAAATGAAAAGTATTCTAATCAGGTCAAAATTCAAGAGTCTAAACTTCTATAAACCAAGACTTTCCAAAATCTCTAGTTCAGCACATTCAAAATTAGCACCAAGTGTGATCAGACTTTCCATATTTGACTGCTCTGTACTATATATTATTTAATTCTTCAAAGCCAGGAGTCATCATATGATCATTTGTACTTGAGGCACCAATAGTCAACATGCAAGGCTCTAGTTTTTTGCAGGCTGATTTTGAACAGTACACTAATATTATGATATATGAAAGATAAGAACAGAAGGGTGTGGTTGATTATGTGGTAGTGGATGAAAGGATGAAAACTGTGTTGGATGCTACAGTTGTGAAAGGATTTTTTGGAGATGCTGACCATTTCCAGTTCTTCTGGAAGTGAGGAACAGGGAGAAGTGGAGGTATCGCATACTGAAGATTACTGAGGTAAAAGTGCTGGCAAGAAAAAAAAAATGAATCAGAAAGAAAACACAGAGAAGTGAGAAAGGAGGGTGATAGAAAGTTTATATGAAAGTGAAGGAAAAGTAGGGATGCAATCAGGTATGTATGTATGAGGTTTTTAAAATGTTTAGAGAAAGACAGTTAAAGGTTGTAAAATTAGTAGTTGGATATATGGTTGTGATACATAAAAATACATGTGGAAATGCATGGTGGACAGATGAGATTAAAAATGCTGTGAAAGAGAAGAAAAAGGCACATGGTAGACTGCCAGAAAGTTTGTGGCTGTACAAGATGTTCAGCAAAGGAGGAGGGATGATGTGTAAGCAGAATGTTAAGAGGCTTAAAGAGAAAAAACAAATAAAGAGCAGATGAAGATTTTGAAAGATGAGTGAAAAGTTTGTCAAATAAGAAATTGTAATTAAAGAAGGTAGAAACAGAATAAGGTGGATGTAAGAATGGAAACATAAATATGAGAAGTAAGGAAGGGGTGTTGCGAAATCAAAAGGAGAAAGTGAAAGGTAGATGGAAAGAGTATTTTGAAGAAATGATGAACATATGAGAAGGTGAGGCAACAGTTGTTACATGCATGGTTATGGAGGACAGAAGGAAAAGGATAAAAGCACAGGGGCCTATGGCAAGAAGGGAGGCAAAAAGAAATAATGAGGCTGACAGTAGGAAAGGCACCTGGAGTGGATGGGATTACAGCTAAAATGATGAGGTATGGAGGAGAAAGTGTGATAGAGTGGATGCATTTGACATGTAATTTAACACAGAAATAGAAGGTTTTGCCTGAGGACTGGATGAAAGCTATTATTGATCTATCTATTTCTGATGCCAGTTCTCTCCAGGAACTCCCATCAAGGGGGTGGCCATGGCAAAAGAATCTCAACTTATCCCTGTCCTTACATGTCTCTCTCCCATACACCATTCCACACTTTCTTCATCTATTACCCTGCCTCCAATACTCTTTTACTCTATTATTGCTTCTTTATTCCAAGGAAAGGGTGCTGAGGATGCATATAGTAGCCACTCAGAGTGGCATTACTGTCCTGACTGAGGAGCATTAAAATGGTGCCTGGAATCAACTTACACTCTCCATGTTAGGACTGCTGGTCTTACTTTCTGTCTCATCAAAAAGGGACTGCCAGGCTTGTCCTGCCATCATCTACTTACAAATGCCATACACCTGCTCAAACCTTCCTTATTTTCTTCACCTAAGTACTCTTGCCAAATCCTGTCTACTCAAATGTTTTCAAGCATAATCATGATAGAGTCCAATATATCTATGTCCCCTAGCCCCTGGCATCATGGGGTGCTAAGAATCTCAGAAAAGGCTCAGACAGTAGTAGTACGAGCCCCTCCAATGACTTTTCTCTCTCTATTAGACCCTTCTTTTTTTTATATTCACTATACCAATATTCATGGTCTCTAGTAACCTCTTCTCTGTTGAACACCACCTGTCTTTTTTTTTTTTTTTTATGTTGAAGGCTCCAGTCACGGACAAAAGTCCACATCAAGGCCGGGCCCTAATTGAAAT
>JAYMFT010419440.1:0-17734 GCA_038088735.1 Panulirus argus | reverse complement strand
ACACACACACACACACACACACACACACACACACACACATATGCACACATACATACACAGACAGACAGACACACAGACAGACACACACACACAAACTCACACACACACACACACACACACACACACTCTCTCTCTCTCTCTCTCTCTCTCTGAATATAGAAATATTTAGCAAGCTATTCATAGCCCACATAAGGCCAAAACTAGATTGTGCTTCCTAGGTTTGGTCACAGCACCTATACACAAGCACAAAGAGAAGGTCCAGAGGAGGGCAGTGAAAATGGTACAGTGGTTCACGATATAACACTTTTCAATATATTGATTTCCACGTAATGCTTTTCATCCCCCCCCCCCCCAAACAGTCATGGACAAAAGTCTACGTCAAGGCTGGACCTCATTTGAAATATTTCATACTTGATTGTCATTTCCTGCATGAGCAGTGTACTGCCAGGAACAGAAAATGAAAGACCAAATCACATCTCTCGTCCATTCTGTTGCTGTCATATGTAATGCACTCAAACCACAGCTCCCTGTCCTCAACCAGGCCCCAAAGACCTTTCCATGGTTTTCCTCAGACACTTCCCATGCCCTGGTTCACTCCTGTGACAGTATGTCGACCCCAGTATACCACATCATTCCAATTCACTCTATCCCTTGCATGCCTTTCACCCTCCTGCATGTTCAAACCGCAGTTGCTCAATGTCTTCTTCACTCCATCCTTCCATATCCAATTTAGTCTCCCCATTCTTGTTCCATCCATTTCTGACTCATATATCCTTTTGTCAACCTTTCCTCAGTCATTCACTCCATATGTCCAGACCACTTCAACAGACCCTCTTCAGCTCTCACACCACACTCTATTTATAACCATATATCTCTCTTAACCTTTCGTTAATTACTAAAGCAAACGACGTCACACTACATATTGTCCTCAAACATTTCATTTCCAACACATCCACCCATCTCTGCCTGGCCATATCTGTAGCCCATGCCTCACATCTATATATATTGATAAGACTACTATACCTACTTTTGCCCTCCTAGATGACGTTCTCTCTTTCCACGCATTCTTCAGCGCTTCCAGAACCTGTGTCCCCTCACCCATCCTATTACTCACTTCCTCTTTCATTTTCTGTTAAGTTTACTTCTTTCAAACTCACACCCTAACTAACCTGTCCCTCAACCCTGCTAAGCTTAATTTTGCTGTTTTTCATATTTACTCTCAACTTCCTCCTCTTAAACACTCTTCTATACTCTGTCATCAACATCTATAGTTTCTCACTCGATTCCACCACCAGTGCTGTATCACCAGCAAACAACAACTGACTCACCTCCTTGGCCCTCATTCCTCACAGACTGCTTTGCATACTCACCCCCCCGTTTCCAAGACTCTTGCATTTACATCTCTAACCAACCCATCCATGAACAAATTAGACAACTGTAGTGACATCTCACACCCCTTCCACAGACCATCCTTCACTTAGGATCATTCACTCTCCTCTCTTCCAACTCATACACATGTCATATACCCTTGATAAAAACTTCTCACTCCTTCTAGCAGCTTCGCTCTCATACCGTATATTCTTAAGACCTTCCACAAGGCATCTCCTTCAAGGCTATCATATGCTTTCTCCAGATCCCTAAATGCCAAATACAATTCTGTCTGTTTCTCTAAGTATTTTTCACCCAGATTCTTTAAAGCAAACTCTTGATCCACACATTCTCTACCACTGCTGAAACCATGCTGCTCCTGCCAAGTCTGATGCACTGTATATCCCTTCACTTTCTCTCTATGACTACTCTCCCATAAAACTTAACAAATATACTCGACAAATATATACCTCTATAGTTTGAACACTCGTCTTTATCCCTCTTGCCGTTATACAATGGCTCAATTTACATGCATTTTGCCAGTCCTCCGGCATGTCACCATGATCCATACACATACAAAAATTCTTACTAACCAATCAACAACATAGTTACCCCCTTTCATAAGAAATTCATCAGCAATACCATCCACTCCAGCCACCTTGCCACATTTCATCATACATTAATCTTTGACCACCTCTTCTCTCCTTCACCAAAAGACTCTCCATGGCTCACTTCACATACCACCCCCACCCAAACACCCTACACCTGCCACCCTGTTGTCATACACTTTCAACAGTCCTTCAAAATACTCGCTCCATCTCCTCATTTCATTACTACCTGTTACCACTATCCCTTTTGCCCCTCTCACTGATATTCCTGTTTGTTTTCTTGTTTTTTGCACATTATTAACCCCTTTCTGAAACAACTTATTTTCCCTTAAGTTTACTGCTACTTGCTCACCCCAGCTCTCATTTGCCCTGTTTTTCATCCCATACACCTTCTTGACCCCATACTGCTTTCTCATATACGTCCTCCAATTGTTTAGATTCCTTCATTGTAAGTACTGCACTAACACCTCTCTTTTCTCTTTCACTAGTGACTTTTTTTCATCTCCACTCACTACCCTCTTTAATCTGCCCACCTCCTACCTTACACATGCCTACATGGGTCACTCACATATGCCAGCACTGCTTCCCTAAATAGCTCCCGTTCACCACCCACTCCCCTTACTTCATTAACTCTAACCTTTTGCCATTCAATACTTAGTCTCTCATGGTATTTCTTTCCATGAGTCTCTTCCAAGCTTAAGTACTCTCACCACTTTTTTCTTACCGAGGTTATTTCTTCTTTCTGAAAACCTCTACAAATCTTCTCCCTTACCTCCACCAGATAGTGAACAGACATCCCACCAGCTGCCCCTTTCAGCAGATGTACATCCAAAAGTCTCTCTTTTACATGCCTATCATTTGATATGCATTCCAAAGATGCTTGCTGACCATCACTCTTACTCACTTGATAAACTTATGTATCCCCTCTTTTTGAACCAGATATTCCCAATCACCAGTCCTTTTTAAGCACACAGCCCCTCAGCTGTTTTCCATATTCTTTCATGATAATGAATACCTCATCCCCTCAACTGCTACATTACTCACTTTCCCATTCAAATCACCTGATCTCATATATTAAAACTGCTGACACACTCACTCACCTACTCCCAAAACACGTGCCTCTCATGATCTTTCTTCTCATAGCCAGGTGCATAAGTACCAATAATCACCTACATCTCTTCAGTCACTTTCATTTTATCCACATCAATCACTTTCTTTCACATGCCTATGCAACTGATGCTTCAGGAGTAGTGCTACTCCTAACTTAGCTCTTGTCCTCTGACTAAGTCCTGACTTTACTCCAAAGACATTTCCAAACCATTATTCCTCTTTACCCTTGAGCTTTGTTTCACCCAGAGCTGGAACATCCAGGTTTCATTCCTCAAGAGGGGTGAAGCAAGGGGAGCTGGTGAGGAAAGGAGCTATTTAGGGAAGCAGTGCTGGCATGTGCAAGACATTCATTTGGCATGTGAAATCTGGGAGATGGGCAGATTAGAAAGGGGAATGAATGGAGGAATGAAGAAATTGTTGTTTGTGAAAAAGAAAAGAGGTGTTGGGTCAGTACTTACAGGAAAGGAGTACAACTGATTGGGAAATGTATAAGAGAAAGCAGCAAGAGGTCAAGAGGAAGGTGAAAGGGTTGGAATAGAGCAAATGAGAGTTGGGTTGAGCATGTGTCAGTAAATTGTAGGAAGAATAAGAAAATGGCTTGGAAGTAGGTAAATAATGTGAAAAAAAGAAGAGAACAAATAGGAACATTGATGAATGGGGCAAAAGGGGAAGTGATAACAGGTAGTAATGAAGTGAGGAGAAGATGGAGTGAGTATTTTGAAGGACTGTTGAATGTTTGATGATAGGGTGGAATATGTAGGGTGTTTAGGTCAGGGTGGTATGGAAAGTGAGAGAGTCATGGAGAGTGGTTTGGTGAAGAATAGAAAAGAGGTGGTGAAAGCCTTGGGTAAGATGAAATGCGGCAAGGCAGCTGGAGTGGATATTGCAGTTGAATTTCATAGGAAAGGGGGTAACTGTGTTGCTGATAGGTTGGTAAGGATTTTCATTGTTAATTGATTATGGTGAGGATTGGGGGAACGCATGTATGATGTCAGTGCAAGGGGGATAAAGGTGAGTGTTCCAAGTACAGAGGTATAAGTTTGTTGAGTTTACATTTTAAGTTGTATGGGAGGGTTTTGATTGAGAGGGTAAAGGCATGTACAGAGCATCAGACTGGGGAAAAGTAGTATGGTGTCAGAAGTGGTAGAGGATGTATAGGTCAGGTGTTTGCTTTGAGGAATCTGTGCAAAAAATACTTTGAGAAACAGATGGATTTGTATGTGGTGTAAACAGACCTGGAGAAAGCATATGATAGGGTTGATAGAGGTTTCTTGTAGAATATACGTTGTGGGAGGAGAGTCGCTAGAAGCAGTGAGAAGTTTTATCAAGTGCTAGATCCTGAACATGCAGGAGGCTGAAAGACATGCACAGAATAGAGTAAATTGGAATGATGTGGTATACTGGGGCCAACGTGCTGTCAGTGGACTGAACAAGAACATGTGAAACATCTCAGGTAAACCATTGAAAGGTCAGTAGGGCCTGGATGTGGAGAGGGAGCTGTTGTTTTGATGCATTACACATGACAGCTCCTGTATGGATGTGAGTGGATGTGGCCTTTCTTTGTCTGTTTCCTGATGTTACCTCATTGACGCAAGGAGTGTTTAACAGATGTGGGGGAGAGAAGAAAATGCAGGTTATCATTTTATCTTTTTCTTGACGCACTTAAGCTGTTTCCTGTTGGGAGAATTGGCATCAGGAATTATTAGGTCAGCAGGGTTGAGGGATGAGTTAATTGGGGAGTGAGTCTGAATGGGAAAAATTGGAGGAAGTGAAGTGTTTTAGATATCTGGGAGTGGACTTGGCAACAAATGGAACCATGGAAGCAGAAGTGAGTCATAGGGTGGGGGAGGAGGCAAAAGTTCTGGGAGTGATGAAGAATGTGTGGAAAGAGAGAACGTTATCTCAGAAAGAAAAAAGGGTATGTTTGAAGGAATTGTAGTTCCAACAACATTATATGGTTGCAAGGCATGGGCTATAGATAGACCTGAACGGAGGATGGTGGATGTGTTGGAAATGAAATGTTTATGGACAATATGTGGTGTGAGATGGTTTGATCAAGTAAGTAATATAAGGGTAAGAGGGATGTGTGGTAATAAAAAGAGTGTGGTTGAGAGAGCAGAAGGGGGTATGTTGAAATGGTTTGTACATATGGAAAGAATGACTGAGGAAAGGTTGACAAAAAAGATATATGTGTCAGAGATGGAGGGAACAAAGAGAAGCAGGAGACCAAACTGGAGGAGGAAGGAGGGAAAGGGATTCTCAGCGGTCGGACCTGAACACGCAGGAGGGTGAAAGGCATGCATGTAATAGAGTAGAAAGGAATGATGTGGTATACTGGGGTCAATGTGTTTTCAATGGACTCAACCAAGGAATGTGAAATGTCTGGGGTAAACCATGGAAAGGTCTGTGGTGCCTGGATGTGGACAGTGAGCTGTGGTTTCAGTGCATTACACAGGACAGCTAGAGACTGAGTGCGAGTGAATGTGGCCTTTTTTGTCTGTTCTGGCACTAACTCGCTGATGCAGGGGGCGGCGATGCTATTTCCTGAGGGGTGGGGTGGCATTAGGAATGCATGGAGGCGAGCAAGTATGAATACGTACATGTGAATATGTGTATATGCATGTGTATGTGTATGTATGTATATATGTATGTGTGCGTATGTATATATGTATATGTTGGTATGTATATGTATGTATTGTGCATATATGTGTGTATACAAGCGGATGGGTCTTTCTTCACTTGTTTCCTGGTGCTGCCTCACTGATGCGGGAAACTGAGATCAAGCATAATAATAAAATAATATATTTTTCATCTAAACACTTAGATAAACCCTTATGGTGCGCAACTGATTTTTCTGGTCTCCCCCAAAATGGAGAGAATAGCAAAATCATTTTTCTTTACTTTTGAAAAGATACACAAAAATCAACAGTTCAGGAAAAACATGCTGTTTAATAGATTGGCCAGTCCAAAGTATGGATAGTAAGGATTCAGCGGTGGGTGCTATGGATGGCCATGAGTGAAATAGATGTGGCATGTCCCTAGAAAAGGCAACTATCCAACATGGTCACAAACAAGTTACTGAGGACCCCAGACAACTCCAGTGACTCATCCTTTCCTTGGGATGCCATCTATGGCTAGTAAAAGAACCTACAGTGTGCATAAAAGTTAACTTGCATTGAGAAAGTACTTTGCTTTGTTTGAGAAAAATACCTATACAATTCTTATGCATCTCCAATATAAACCAGAGGATATCTGTACAACACAAAAGTCCCTGAGTGAACTGATAAAGAAGGAAGACTAAAAGGTAACAAATGCAAAAGGACATAAAATTCTATCTGGTTTGTTGAAGTGTAGCAGTACATAGTCAGTACATCTGTCCTTTAGCAAAGCTGTTCAGAACTTATCAAAAATATTAAAGATGGGATGAAAAAATTTGGAATTTTCAAATTAAAAGCCACCTCCAAAAGGCTAGTAGAACCATTATAATGTCTTGTGAACATTCTGTTAGTTTTGTTATGGCATAATATAATATCCCTACGTTAGGGGAGAGAGAATTCCACCTCCAAATTCCTTGCATGTTGTAGAAGGCAACTAAAGGAGGCAGGAGCAGGGGGTGGAAATCCTCTCCTTCTTGTATCTCAGTTTCTAAAATACAGAACTAAAGAATGAGCCAAGTAGGGATTGCTCATCCTCTTTGAAAGCTCAGGCTCAGTTGTACAAATGTGTGTGGATGTAACCAAGTTAAGAAGAGAGTAGAGATAGGTAGTACAATTGAAGAAAGACACCTGGATGTTTTGGCTCTGAGTGATATAAAGCTTAGGGGTAAAGGAATGGTTCAAAATGTTTTAGGAACAAAGTTAGGGTTGGTGAAAGGACAAGAGCAAAGGAAGGAGTAACATTACTCCTAAAGCAAGAGCTGTGTGAGTATGTGAAAGAGTGTAAGGAAGTGAATTCTAGAATGCTGTGAGTAAAAATGAAAGTGAAGGGCAAGAAGATGATTATCAGTGCTTATGCACTTGGCTACAAGAAAAAAGACCATGAGGGGCAAGTGTTTTGGGAGCAGCTGAGTGAGTGATTCCGCAGTTTTGATGCAAGAGACTGGGTATTAGTGATGGGAAATTTGAATGCAAAAGTACTGTGGCAGTTTAGGGTATAACTGGAGGACATGGGATATTCAGCATTATCAATGGAAATGGTGAATAGCTTGAGAAGTTGTGCTGAAAAAAGACTGGTGATTGGGAATACCTGGTTTAAAAAAAATGGACATACACAAGTATATGTATGTGAGCAGGAAAGATGGTCAGCAGGCATTACTGGATTACATATCAAATGATAGGCATGTAAAAGAAAGACTTTTGGATATAAATGTTCTCAGAAGGGCAACTGAAGGGATGTCTTATCACTATCTTATGGAGGCAAGGTTGAAGATTTGTAGAAGTTATAGGAATAAGGAAACAATATCTGTGTGATAAGAGAATGGTGAGAGTAAACGAGCTTGGAAAAGAGACTTGTGTGAAGAAATACCAGCAGAGATTGTATGTAGAATGGCAAAAGGTAAGCATGAATGATGCAAGGGGAGGTGGTGAGGAATGGGAGGTATTAGGAAAGCAGTACTGGCATGTGCAAGAGATGCATGTGGCATGCAAAAGGTGGGAGTTGGATGCATTAGAAAGGGTAGTGAGAGACGGGATTAAAAAGTAAAGTTATTCCTGAAAAGAAAAGGAAAACATTTAGGCAGTATTTACAGGAAAAGAGTGCAAATGATTGGAGGATGTAAAAGAGAAAGCAGCAGGAGGTCAAGAGGTTGAAAAAGATGCCAAATGAGAGTATAAGTATCAGTAAACTTTAGGGAGAATAAGATGCTTTGGAAGCAGGTCAATAATGAACAACAAACAAGAGAACAAACAGGAACATCATTGAAGGGGGCAAAAGAGGTAATGGCAAAAGGTAGTGATGAAGTGAGGAGGAGATGGAGTGAGTATTTTGAAGGACTGCTGAACGTGTTTGATGATAGGCTGGCAGGTGTAGGTGTTTGGGCTGGATTAGTATGTGAAATGAGAGTCAAGGAGAGTGATTTAGTGAGGAGAAAAGCCTTACATAAGATGAAATGTGGCAAGGCACCTGGAGTGGATGGCATTCAAGCTGAATCGATTAAGAAAGAAGGTGACTGTGTTGCTGATTGGTTAGTTAGGATTTTCAATGATGAGGTGTCTGAGGATCGGCAGAATGCATGTATAGTGCCACTGTATAAAGGCAAGGGGAATAAAGGTGAGTGTTCAAATTACAGATGTATAAGTCTGTTAAGCACACCTGGAAAATTGTATAGGAGGGTAATGACTGAGAGGTTGAGGACATGAACAAAGCATCAGACTGGGGAGGAACAGTGTGGTTTTAGAAGTGGCAGATGGTGTGTGGCTTAGATGCTTGCTTTAAAGAATGTGTGAAAGAATTACTTAAATAAATAGATGGATATGTATGTGATATTTTTGGATCTGGAGAAAACATATGATAGAGTTGATATATATGACTTGTGGAAGATCTTCAGAATTTACAGTGCGGTAGGACAGCTGCTGGAAGCAGTGAGAAGTATTTATCAAGGGTGTAATGTATATGTATGAGTAGGAAGAGAGGAGAGTGAATGGTTCTAGCTGAAGGTTGGTCTGTAGCAGAGGTGTGTAATGTCACCTTGGTTGTTTTATATGTTTATGGATGCAATGGTGAGGGAGGTAAATGTGAGAGTCTCGGAGAGAGGGGATCAGTATGCAGTCTGTAGATGAGAGGGCCTGGGAAGTGAGATGGTTGTTGTGTGCTGACAATGAAGCACAGGTGGCAGATTTGAATGAGAAAGTGCAGAAATTGGTGACTGAGTTTGGAAGAACGTGTGAAAGGAGGAAGTTGAAAGTGAAGCTGAATAACAGCATGGTTATTAGATTTAGCAGGGTTGAGGGACAGGTTAGTGGGGAGTGTAAGTATGAATGGAGAAAAACTGGGGAGTTTTAGGTACCTATGAGTGGACATGGCAACAAGTGGAACCATGGAAGCAGAAGTAAATCATAAGGTGGGTGTGGGGGTGAAGGTTCTGGGAGCACTGCAAGAATGTGTGGAAAGAGAGATTGTTCCTTGGGAAGGGAAAAATGGGTATGTTTGAAGGTATGGTAATCCCAACAATATTATGTGGGTGCAAGGCATGGGCTATAGATCAGACTGTGCAGAACAGGATGGATGTGTTGGAAATGAAATGTATGAGGACAATATGTGGTGTGAGGTGGTCTGATCGAGTAAGTAATGAAAGGGTACGAGAAATGTGTGAGGAAAGGTTGGAAAAGGGGATACATGTGCTAGAAGTGGAGGGAACAAGGAGAGCAGGGAGATCATATTACAGATGGAAGGATGGAGTAAAAAAGATTTTGAGTGATCAAGGCCTGAACATGCAGGAGGTTGAAAGGCATGTATAAGACTAAGTTGGAACAATGAAGGATACGGGGATCAACTTGCTGTCAATGGACCGAACCAGGGTATGTAAAGTGTCTGGGGTAAATCATGGAAAGGTCTGTGGCACCTGGTTGAAGACAAGGAGCTGTGGTTTCAGTGCATTCCATATGACAGCTAGAGAATGGACGTGAGCGGACGCGGTCTTTCTTTGTCTGTTCCTGGCATGGGATATGATGATCATGTATGAAAAAAATATATATATATATTAAGGATACATCTAGATAAAATAAAGTGACTGAAATACTGGTGATGAAGCTCAGTCATCAGCATCAAAACTGGAACTGCCCTGAAAAAGTCATTTAACTAATCTTAATCCTTGAGATGTTTATCCATCCTAGTATAATAAAAGTGAACATCAGATAAATATATACAAAGTAAATCTCTTACCTTGATCCAAGGAAGAAGGTCATAATGATGAGCATAGTCCTCTAGGTATTTTAGAACTGAGGTGTGATGGACAAAGGATTCACCTTCTTCAGGGAATGGAAAGTCTGGGAATGCCATCATAACCTTTGGCAAATCAGTTCTGAGAATTTACAAATATCACATAATCATAAATAATACTTATTAATATCATACATGATATTCAATACTAATCCATAAAGAACCATAATAATTACCATCAGCCTAAATGCACATTTTTTCACAATTTCTTTTCACTAACATAATGTACCATTTACTGTTCTGGAAACATTCTGATGAAATCTTGGATTTATGCTTTTCAAGAGTTTCATCAAATTTCATCTCACATACAGATAAAACAATGAATATAAGGAGTGTAAAAATGTTTCTCATTGTTGTGGAAGCTGGTGTCTTGTATATTTTATATGAGGATGTTTTTAGGGACAATGTCAAGTGCTTTGTTGATGTCTATGGCCACTTATATTGTGCAGGATGGGGATTGTAATTGGTTGATGTTATCTATGTTGTGTGAGGTCTGTGTGTATAGTGGTGGTTGAGTGGTCTGGTTTAAAGTCATATTGTTTAGATGAGAGAAGGAAACTTTGCCTCATTCTGTTGTGAATAAGTTTTTCAAAGTTTGGATACTGGCGACAGAAGTGTATGAGGCAACAATACGAAGGGGAATAAGGTGGTTTGGAGGGTTTTATGATTGGTATTAAGTAGTGATGAGAACAAAATGCTAGTTTATTACTTCACTTTATGATTTTTACTTTATAAGTAAGAATATCTGAAACAAATGTTGAGGAGAGATGCCACTGGAACTTGTTAGACCATAATTCTATCTCCAGCACAGACCCAAAAGGAGAGAATTTATATTCAATCTTCTGGGTGAAGCTCCTCCCTCATGTATCAAAGACATGACATATTGTACATAATTATGGGACCTAAGAGGGAGGAACATAAAACCATATGACAATCCCTTCATCATATGCCCTATCGCACCATCAGCTTGTTCATCAAGACTTGGTACTGTAGAAACACCGATTCATTCATGTATCCCCTAGCATTAACTAAGATAAGAACTGACCTTATCCTCCACTGAATCCTTCAGTGAGGCAATGGCGATAATTTTTCTTGCACACAGGGGGCAGAGTTTCAAATTACAAATAAAAAAAGATATCTTCTTTAGCTTTTCTTGTAATTATCTAGAGCATAATTTTCTAATTAGAACAACAAACTGTTCATAAGTGCTCTTGAACTTATGCTGCACTTATGCTAGTTGTTTTAGTTACTTCATGAAAATTTTCACACATGCCAAGTGAGTTACGTGGTATTTTCATACATGCTTTTATCACAAACAATGACTACCAATTGTTTTATATCAGTAATAACTATCATCTTTCAAAAGTGACACAATAATAAGAATTATCATGTAACATAAGAGCACAAATCTTGTACAGGCAACCTTGACATCTCCACATTTAACAACCAGTTTAAGGAAAATGTTCAGGCCTCTAGTGTCCGGAAACAATACATGGGATGTCACTACAAGTATCAATGGATGTTTATGTTACATTGAGGCCAAGACAGTCAATTCAAAAATTCTAGGTAAACCACCTCTTACACCTTAGGTCTTATATGAGGTTAACTAACTTCTATGGTTCATAATGGATGATCCTATCATACACTACTTTATATGGCAACAATTTCACTGGCACTATGGTGAATTCCTGCTTTGGGAAGCTCTAAATCTTGCTTAGATCAGCTCACCACTGAGAAGGTCAACTAGTATATTTCTATTTATTGATTACTTATTGGTACACCACAGAAAGAGAGCTCTGCACATATGAGGCCAGATCTGAACTTTTTATGCAATCAAGTAGCCTTTAAAACTCTGTTATCTGCCAGCATTTACAATTTCATTGGTAGTTTACTCCAACCAGTACCTCTTAATATCCTTTCTAACTAGCTTTTCACCCAGCATTTTGCTATGGCCTCTGGTTATTCTGGTGATGCATCTCTTGAAGAACTGTTTTTTATCAATATCATCCAGCTGATAGTGAAAACTGAAGGCTGCTATCAGGTCCCCCCCCCCCCTCTCTCTCTCTCTCTCTCTCTCTCTCCTATCCTCCATGGTGGATAGCTTTCTAGCTCTCAGCCTCTCACTGTACTTCAATTCTCTTCACTGGTATACTAGTAAGGGAAAGAGAACTTTTCATAAACAAGAATGGCTAATCATTAGGTACCTTTCATATATCCTAATGCTAACTCAGGGTATGAGAGAGCTTTGTTAAAAAAAGTCCTTATGGTTCTCAAGGAACTTGGGTAGATATAATGTAGGCTATCTGACAGGTAGCAGCTTAAAGAGTGCAAAACTCTTAGGAGGAATAAGATAGTCCTTAGGTGAACCAATGTCAAAATAGGTTCCTAACCCTGTCAGGAGAAGTCTTGGTGAAACAAGAAAAACTCCCTTCTCTCCAAAATCATGTGACAGGAGCCTCTTGTCTACCAGAACTCCAGTTGCAGTCACTTAAGCAGAAAAAACAATAGGAGGCTTGATTGACTACTCAATCCCAATTAGCACAACACCAGAATTCTAGCCCAAACCTTTATCTATTCCCCTTATAAGGGGCCTGAACACCAAAAACCTTTGATGGAAAAAAATATAAAATAACTACTCTAATTCTTATTAATAACAGAAAGGCAAGAGAGGGAGTAACTGTCACTACCCATCAAAGAAAATGGTACCAATTTCATTATATAATAAACTTATAATTGCAACATATCCAAAGACATATTTCATGATATAATAAACTTATAATTGCAACATATCTACAAACAATTCACTGTACATTCATACACTAAATCCTAAGCAAATCATTGGAAGATACTTCTCCATGGTAGGAAGGAGGAAACCTGATATAAAAGAAAGGCTGGCACACATCCTTATCATCTGTGGATCCAGAGAATTATGTTGTGACCAGTGCATCAGCAAGCATAACAATGACATCACTGCCGAATGGAGGGTGCTGACTGATGGGGGAACATAGCAACTGAAAGGTGGTTAGCAAAGGATCATAAGCTTAATCTCTCCAAAAGGTGGGGATTAGAGGATTTTAATCCCAAGGGATCTTAGAGAATATCCCACAGCTCATAGGACAGACTGAACCAAATGAAGAAATTTTAAAATTGGCACTTAAGTGGCTGATATAGGTGGATTTTGTTCAAACTGTTTTACATAAAGCACTCTGTTTTGCATTTTCTAAGTATTCTAGATATTATGATCACTAGCTGCTGGGGCCCTTCTATGGCAGCATAACTTACTGAGGTATAGATAAATTGTATTTCATGGTCTTTTCATCAAAATAATTTGTGTTTGTTAATGTTTCTGATGTATCTATTTTGTGTGTCAGTTTTGTGTGAATATCATACATGTTGAGTGTAATGCAAAGAATGGATAATGTATTGGTTATTGGAATATAGTACTAAGATATTTGGATATACAATGGATTCATGCCTGTCGGTGAATGAAAAGTTATGGGTGATTTAATTTGTGGAACTTTTTATGCAGCTAGGTATGAGCCAGTGTTCTATGATTCAAATGTATTCTTGAAGTGTATCTATGATCTGTGGTATTTTGGGTTTTTGCATACAATGTTCCTCCTTACTACTATAAGCCTCAACAATTTATTTTTTCACACTAATTCTAAGCATAGTAACATATTCTGCCATGATGAAGTTTGCTGGGGTCAAAACAAATGAGGAAAATATCTGTACAACTAACTTCTTAAAAATATTCATTTATCAACTTCCTGTACATTCATTTCCAGGGGAGTGTCATACAAAATGTCAAGGGTAAACTAAAGGCCTACACTCTACTTCTGTTGTCTAAGAGAGCAGAGGTATGAATAACAATAAGTAAACATTTTTCTTTAAGATTCCTTTCACAAATGAAAAAAGAAGTAAAATGCTGTTTAACTTATCATTTCAAATGTTGTTGAATGGGATCCTCTTTGCTTTAGAGCAAAACAGTAAAATACTATAGAATGAATATCTGGCTAGATTTGAAGATTCACTGAAAATCATTTTTCACCTTAAATTAGGGCTTAGTACTGAAGTCCTTCTCAACTTTAAACATTTCTAGTGCACATTTTTAAACATTCAAAAGCAGACTAGCTGCCTCTAAAGATGCAGTCATAGCTGCAACCATAAGACTAATCAACAGTCTAGTCATTTTATTCAATACCCTCTCAAAGACAAGCCCTTCCATGTCAAACCCTGTATGCCCTTTTCAAGTCAATTCAATTTGAGGGTGAAAACTTGTAATAAGTGATCACAACACTATCTTGAAACTCTTGAATGAAAGCTGACTCTGTGGCCATCACTGCCACTGCTGCCTAATGGGAGTTGGGGATATGAGGAGGTGCAAGGGGTACATAAGATGGTTTTTCTAAACATAATTCTGTCTATTGCTTGTTGATACGAAATAATTTCTGATCATTAGCTATTACAAAAGAAAAATTCAAGAATATGTATGCTTCTCAAAGCATAACAGAATGATTCACTTCATGTAAATCATATATCTGGGTAAGGGATAAAATGCTCAACTGCATTTAAATTCAATTCTTTCTATAGTATGTCCGACATTAGTAGATTAGTCCAATCTAGGTGGAGGCCCAAAAAACATACCCAGGGTTGTTTTTCCAATCAACATGTATCTCTTTGCACCTCAAATAAAGCAGACAGTTCAATTACAACATAAAAATAAAAATTCATTGCTTTTGAGAAAGACTTGTTCAACAAAGAGATCTTTCAAGATGCAAATTTTCTAGGGTAAGCAGTCCCACTGCCCATTCTGAAATTTTGACATCCATGTTTCAGACATTAATCAACTGTTCTTCCCACCAAGATCCTATACACATTTTGTCCCCTTGACACCATCTACCATGTGCACTGATGAAATATCACAGAAAATTATTAGTGATTTTTGTAAGTTCATCACTGCAAGACTGTGTCCCTACATTAACTTACAATGATGTTATATAAACATTATTACAAAAACCAAACTTACCGCAAACTCTGATACATGCTTGAGTGAACATGGGATCTAACACCTTCTGTCTCAACATCTGATAATCGCCATGTTCCTCCCAAATCTGTTGACTGTTCCCAGACTATGGGTGTCAAGCCACTGGTTGCCAGAATATGTCGGGTGGAACAGAGACCAGCAGCACCTGCTCCAATTACACCTACAAGTTTCATGATTCTGTGAAAAATCACCAGTATTTATACAATGTAAAGAAGATCAAGACAAAGTAAAACATTACTAGGAAAAATCTATATGAAGGATAAGCCTGTTACATGTTATATATGATCAGGTTCACTCACTGAATGAAATATCTTCCTTATGATATACTGCAAGGTCACCTCAAAAACTATATCTTGAAATAAGGTCCAGACATTATTGGCTCTGATAAATCTAAAGATGATTACTAACTCATAACCAACTATTTATATTTTATTTATTACACTTGATCGCTGTTTCCCATGTCAGTGAGGTAGCACCAGGAAACAGACAAAGAAAGACCCATCCCCCACATACACATATATATACATACATGCACATATATGCTCAGTACATATATATACATATCAACATATACATATAAACAAATACACATGCATATACGCAAGTACATATTCACACCTGTTCACCCCAATCCACTCCTAATGCCACCCCGCCCCACAGGAATTAGCACTGCCACCCCCCGAGCTGGCAAGGTAGCGCCAGGAAACATGCAACGGCCAAATTCGCTCACACTTAGTCTCTAGCTGTCATGTGTAATGCACTGAAACCACAGCTCCCTTTCCACATCCAGGCCCCACAGACCTTTCTGTGGTTTACCCCGGACGCTTCACATGCCCTGTCTCAGTCCATTGACAGCACGTTGACCCCAGTATACCACATCATTCCATTTCACTCTATTCCGTGCATGCCTTTCACCCTCCCGTATGTTCAGGCCCCAGTTGCTCAAAATCTTTTTCACTCCATCCTTCTACCCCCAATTTGGTCTCCTGCTTCTCCTCGTTCCCTCCGCCTCTGACACACATATAAACAGTATTCCCTCAATTTAACGGACTCATGGTGGGAAGGTGGTGTCTGTTAATGCTAAAAGTCCGTTAAATCAAGTGTAACCACTTTTTGATACAATATACAATGTACTGTTCACATGCTATATTTTAACTCTTGTATCACTTGATGCTATTTTGAATTGTAAGGATTACAGAATTATGTGATAAAGTCACAGTCCTTTGTACACAACCTGACAGCATGTTAGCTTGAGGCAGACTGAGACCAAAACAAAGGGAGTATATGAATATTCCGTGACAATCTGGTGGTGTGGTGGGGTGAGAGAAACAGATTGGGTGGGAAATACGATTCTAATTCTAACCTTTCAACAGAGTCTTGATCACAGAATGAGTACAGAAGAACAGGACTCCAGCTTATATACATGTTGAGAGTAAGTAAGCTTTGAAAGGGGACTTGTGTGAAGAAATATCAGGAGAGATTGAATGAAGAATGGCAAAAGGTGAGAGCAAATAAAGTGAGGGGAGTGGGTGAGGAATGGAATGTATGTAGGGAAGCAGTGATGGCATGTGCAAGAGATGCATGTGGCATGAGAAAGGTGGAAGGTGGGCAGATTAGGAAGGGTAGTGAGTGGTGGGATGAAGAAGTAAAGTTGTTGGTGAAAGAGAAAAGAGGAGTTTGGACGATACTTGCAAGGAAGGAGTGCAAATGATTGGGAGATGTATAAGAGAAAGTGGCAGGAGGCCAAGAGGAAGGTGCAAAGGTTGAAAAAGAGGGCAATGAGAGTTGGGGTGAGAGAGTGTTGTTAAACTTTAGGGAGAATAAAAAGATGTTTTGGGAGGAGGTAAATAATGTGTGTAAGACGAGAACAAATGGGAACATTGTTGAAGGGGGCAACGGGGGAAGTGATAACAGGTAATGGAGTGAGGAGGAGATGGAGTGAGTATTTTGAAGAATTGTTCAATGTGTTTGATAATAGAGTCGCAGATGTAGGTTGTATTGGTCAAGGTGATGTGCGAAGTGAGAGAGTCAGGGAGAGTGGTTTGATGGAAAGAGAAGGAGTGGTGAAAGCCTTGTGGAAGACGAAATCGGTAACACATGAAAGCGCTCAGGATTCTCGCATTTCCATTTCCTGTAGGTGTTTTTACATTTACGAAGTTATGTGTTTGTTGTGATCTTGTGCATTCCCTCTAAGGCTTTGCATCTTTTCTTCATGTTACCTCACTCCTACAGGAAATTTCGGGCATGTATGAAGAAAAAAGAAAATTTCTGTGATTGTTTCCAGCAAGGCGATAGGATTGAATGGTATTGCAGTTGAATTTATAAAGAAAGGAGATGACTGTTATTTATTGGGTGGTAAGAATATTCAGAGTATGTATGGGTCATGATGAAGTCCCTGAGGATTGGCGATATGTATGTATAGTGCCACTGTAAAATGGCAAAGAGGATAAAGGTAAGTGTTCAAATTACAGACATATAAGTCTGTTGAGTATTCCTGGAAAGCTGAATGGCAGGGTACTGATTGAGAGGGTGGAGACATTTACAGAGCATCAAGTTAGGGAAGAGCAGTGTGGGTTTAGAAGTGGTAGAGGTGTTTGCTTTGAAGAATGTATGTGAGAAATACTTAGAAAAACAGATGGATTTGTATGTAGCATTTATGGATCTG
>JAYMFT010419429.1:0-17735 GCA_038088735.1 Panulirus argus | reverse complement strand
TATATATATATATATATATAGGTATAGAAAAGTGGCAACACGAGTGTAAAACTCTCTCCCTAATCCAAAAATAGCAATCACACACACACACATCGTTGAAGGGGCGACCTATCTCAAATATAAAGAAGATTTTACTGAAAGGCTTCATAGCTGAACCTACAGATTTTTTAAAAGCCCGTCCAGTTTTCTCTGCTTTTTTCTTTTTTTTATACGAGCCCCCCAGACCTCCCCGCTGACCCACAAACCTTGTTTTAAAGGAACTTTCGCCTCGTTTTTCTCACGTTGTACTGAGCCCCTACGCCGTAAGATTCTTAGACGTGTTCTTCGCTACAAGATTTTTCCTGAAATTATCTCGAAACAAGCATTCGAACAAAGACATACACACACACACACACACACACACACACACACACACACGCATACACATGTATAAATGTGTGTGTGTGTGTGTGTGTGTGTGTGTGTGTGTGTCTGACATTTCACACCGTCACGACTCCTGTCCTACAGCTCTCTCTCTCTCTCTCTCTCTCTCTCTCTCTCCTTCTGCAATCCCTGGCGCTATAGCTAGACAGCTTCTGTCAATTCAGTCAATCTGATGGTCGTCTTATTACCCTGTCTTTGCCCACCGTGCATGATGCTTCTAATTAGACCTCTCTGGGCTCTAAGAATGGAACCTTATGGTTGAGCTGGCTTGACTAGTTCCTCGGGTGATGCTTCTGTCTCTGACGAGTTTTGCGCTAGAGTTTGGTGGTGGTTGTTGCGTGAGGAGAGGTGGAGACGGCGACCTCTATGTAGATAGGTGGCAAAGGTTTGCAGCGAGTCAGCAATGTGGTGGAGGAGGAGGTGGGAGTCAGGCGAGCCAGCATATGGTAGTAATGAAGTCAGCAGGTGGCGGATGTGGCAGCGAGGAGTCAGCAGACGTTGGATATAGCAGGGAATCGGCACAGCGTCCTTCGTCGTCGCTGGCTCAGGAGAGAAAACTCACAGAAAAATGGCCACAGTCTCTTCTGAAATTCCTCTTGTCCAGGCGATGTTTGAGGCAATGTTTCCCTGGAGTACCACAGCAATTAACTCAGGATAATCCCTGAACTAAGCAGGAAAAAAAAAAGGTATGTAGATTTCACCGTCCTCTCCTTCGTGAAGAGCGATTCCATAAACGCCACCGAGACTAAAACAACTTTTGGCAAATAGCGGCTTAAAGCTCTCAGCGAAAACAACCCCGACACACCACGATACTGGCGATCACGGTGCCACAGCAGCGCTCCCACTACAGTGTAGTTCCCTGGGAAAGGCGGATTACGGATAACGATACATCATCGGTACTGCGGAGGTAAGCTGTAAACACATCTCCCCCCGGGGCTCACGGACAACACGGTGTTTCCCACCGCAAAACACAAGCGCAGATCGAGCGGCGTCTCTGACCTCTCACGCAGTTAGCCTTGCCGAAGCTACGCAACAATAAACAAGTTAAGCCAATAGAAGGGGGTTTTACCCTGTCCAAATACATCTGGAACTCTATACTCGTAATTTGGGCCCCATCTCTCAGGGTGACGAAGATCCGTTCATACAGAGAGAAACGTCTACCAGCGGATGATTCTGACCTCTCATACGTCACGCGTGTGTGGCACTGGAGGCGCGAATTGTTTGGGGAAAGGGGGGGGAAAAATATATGTAAAGCAGTTTCAATACCTACGTGTTGCGTCTGACGTATCAATCGACTCGCCCGATGCCTCTCATTCAGGCACTGTTATTGATATCTTGTAAAACCTTAGTTACGCGGGGCCGCTTGGAACGCTGTCCGCCACATGGTCGTGAATAGACTGGAAAGTCACCGATGTAAATGGAAAGGTCATGGGCTATCTGGAAAGGTCGTGGGCTTGCTGGAAAGGTCATGGGCTAGCTGGAAAGGTCGTGGGCTAGCTGGAAAGGTCGTGGGCTTGCTGGAAAGGTCGTGGGCTTGCTGGATAGGTCGTGGGCTTGCTGGATAGGTCGTGGGCTTGCTGGATAGGTCGTGGGCTTGCTGGAAAGGTCGTGGGCTAGCTGGAAAGGTCATGGAGTCACCTACGAATGGTCATGAGAAGACAATAGACACTTAAGTGATACCAACAAACTCGTTGTCCTAGTCATGCACAATGCACTTAGACAACAGTTCCCCTATCCACAGCCAGGCCCTACAGACGTTGAGACGTCACATATGTTAAAAGTTTATAAGTGCCAGTATTAGAAGTTGATACTAATCAAAACAAGTGTTACAGTCTTGCGCATAATCGCTTTAGGTATAAGTATGTACTTAAGACGTACTTAAGCCAAAAATCATCATTGTATGATATGTGGTCGGGGCAATTTAGATCATATGAGTATTTTGGTGACTTTGCTACGATTTTGAGCGTTTAAGAACACAATGATTGAGTCATAACTTCCCCTAAACATAGATCGTGAACTCTGCAACTTTTTCCACACCAGAAAATGTCAAAACGCTTTAAAATACTCACGGATAGGTCATGCTTCAATTACCGTCGACAGGTGCGACACAGCGGGGCAGAAAAATCTCAGAAGCACGCCCAAGGACTGACAGCTTAGTCTCATTCTGTATCACATGTACAAAGACAGAGCTTGCAAGGGAAATCAGGACTGAGGCGTTGTCTGTATATTGCTGATATTCTGAACTTCAGAGAGATTCGCCAAAGCCTCACCGCTGATTAAAATACATGCCTGGGAACGTATATCACTCTGCCAGCATGGAGGGGTTTAGAATCAACTCTTAAGAGAATCTGTCATATTCAACTTTCGCCGAGAAACTTCATATAATTTTCAGATGTATCAAGGCAGATTTCAGCAGCAATACCAAACACTATCTTTAGAAATAGATTCCTCTTTATCTTAGCGAAATATGGATTCTAATGTGTGCTGGATTTTAGTCGTTTTCGTGACCTGTGAGTTGGTATGTCCGTAGACTTTATTAGTGATATAACGATTTTAATTTCAGTAAGAATAAGGAATTAAGTCCTTTAACTTCAAGAGCGTAATAAAAAGAACCTCAGTTGAACGAAGGGTTTCTTTTAGAGGGTGAAGTGGTTCTTATAGTTTCCTAAACCCCTTTTAATCCCCGACACTCCTTAGAACCCTTAAAAAAAAAACCTTCCAGATCCTTTAGCTCGTTTCTTAGTCACATACACACAGCATCTTCACCAGCCATCTGCCAAAGTCCATGAATCAATTCTAAATGGTAACAATTTGGGTTGGTAAGGCCATAGATGTGTCAACCGGGTAAGTGAAATTATCAGTTCATGAGTAGATTATATTTACTATTTTAATAAAATGTGGTTTGTTAAATCATTATACACTGATTCACGTTATATAAGTGTAGGTTAATGAATTCGTATTCTTTATGATTTGTTAGTGAAATATCGATAGGTAATTCCTGATCATTCTGTCGTAATGTTAGTGACATGTGGCTGGACAAGACCGTAGACTTTGCGAGGTGTTACTGAATGTGGTGAAGATCGTGCTTATTCTTTTTAATTTGTTCTATTAACGAAAAGTATATTGTTGTGGCCTTGGTAAAATTTAAAGACAGAGAGCTGCTGAGAAAAGTAATGGTTCAGACCCCCACTGGGACAAAATGTACTTTTCTCTCATAGCACATTAATACTGAGGACTTATTCTGATTCAGCAATATAGATCATCTGAATGTGATTTAAAGACATGTGTCAAGTTTTCATTTCAGCCTCGGAAGTCCAAGGATACGCTAGACATTGCCCATTTGGAAGGTATGATCAAGACTGCACTAAATGATTTCTCTGAGCAAGAGTCACTGAAAATACTGACAATGAAGGGACGAGTGGCACGTGAAGATATTCCTCAGGCATTCCAAAACCACAACACGTGTATTGATTTACCTTCGTGGATGCTGTTGTCTTTATATACGAATGGGGGACTCGCCTAGTAGGAATGGATTTATTGCCTTCCTTAAGAAAGACGACTTCTCCCATGATTCAACGCTTATCCTTGCCTCATCCGTCATGAAGGTATTGTTTTTCCTGTTCGAGATTCATGGTGTCCAATCCTGCTGTCTAGGGGGACCCTTGTCTCCTGACGACCCGTTCTCTGGGCGACTGGGTCTTTACTTTAAACTTTATCTGCGTAATATCAGGTGATTTAGAAGGCTTTGTGCGCAGATGGTGCTGATTTTAGCCCGACTTGCAGGTTGTGATTAAAATGTTCAAACTCTATTTGCACTGCAGTCTTAAAACACCAACTTTGTAAGGCATTTTTGCAGGCTAAGATAAAGATCTCATACAACACACGGAAGACAGATGGCTCGGTAAAATACACTGTCGTTAAGGTTTCTAAGCCTGATGCGAAAGAGAAAATATAAAGGTCTTTCTGGTGTCTAGAAATGTGGAGATTATGCGAAACTTGATTGGGTGTATTGGCGAATCAACTTTACCCTTTTCACAAACGAAACTTTAAAACTGAACAGTCAGAACCTCGAAGTTCAGGGTCAAAACAAAAGCTCACTGGTGAAATGATTCAAAAGACATGCATTCATCGCAGTGAGAAAGATACACACGGTGTAGTGAAAAGATTTTGCAGTGCAGTTACCCAAAACCTTTTTCAGAGGCTCCTACAGCCCAAGGCTGGGCTACTTCCAGCAGCAGAGTAATGTGAACTCCTTTCCAGTGAGAAGTTCTTTTGACGAGCGTGTACTTCCAATGATAAAGCCTCGCCAAAGATGACTTTTCACTCCCCGTGTAACCTCATGCAGGCTGACTACGGCTCACACCCACATCTGACCCGTGATCTCGACCGGTGGACGTGGCCGACTTTCTGAGAGCTGCAGGAGAAGATAAAAAGGGGACTCCTTGGGCGCGAAAATATCGGTAAAGGCGGCAGAGGCATATACGTACAGAGCTGATTTGCATAAGAATTATATGCGAGTCGCAAGACACGAGGCGACGCTGCGTTTAAAGAACCTGCCAACGCCCGAGGCCTCTAACTTATTCATGATCTTTTATCTCTAAACTTTGCCCTGATTTATAGATTAATAAACGTCTGTTCTGTCCCGGCAAGCAATTTTCCTTCCACTACTGCTCGTGGAGCCTCGAACCATGCATTACTGCGAGGTGACGTTCGGGATGGCCGGGGAACCACTTTTGCGTCACCTGAGACTATTAATCTCTCCCTAATTTGCACCTGGTCTTAAACACTCGGGGTGTGGGGGTGGGGGTGGGGTGGGGAGGTACACGAATGGCTTGCCGTGTTGGGGAACTGATGCCAGAAGGCGCCTGGCCCGGCGTTGCATTCTCCCAGCGTCTACCGAACTAACGAACGTTTCCCCCCCCCCTCCCCCCCATCTCTTTACAGCGTCTAACTAGCGCCCCCTTGTTGGGTCTGAGTCGAGAATGAGTTCATGTGAACCTTGGCCAAAAGGCTATTTCAATAAAACAGCCGAGGATTCGAACATCAGCAGGTCCTTAGTTACAATATCAATCAGCAGTGAACGCCGTTATACATGTATCACAATCTTTCTTGACTCAGAGTCGCGGAAAATGCTATCTTTTTTTTCCCGATGCCACAAACGGCCTCGTCACATCACCACATTCGGAGCGGAGAAGGTGGCGTTCGCCGGGCCGTCTCCAGGCATTTGGGTTGTCGTCCATCTCCACACCTTTTACTGCCGGAGACCCAGCCACCACACCACCGCGCTAGGGGGGGGGAGGATTTTTCGCCCGAAAAGAAGAGTTCCGTTTGTGGGTTTGTCGGCAACGAGCGTGAGGCAGGCGAGCGAACGCACGCCTCACACCCCTTGTATAAAGACAGATTCACGGAAGAGTACAAGTGTCCATTAATATGTGTAAAGGCTATAAAAAAAAAAAAACAGAATATGGAGATGAGAGAGAGAGAGAGAGAGAGAGAGAAAGAGAGAGAGAGAGAGAGAGAGAGAGAGAGAGAGAGAGAGAGTAGAAGTATCGGGAAAACAATAAGACACAGGAAAGTGGCGAACGCTATTTTCAGGGGATGCTCTGAACTCGGGGGAAATGTGTGGCGGCCCAGCAAGTGGCGAGCGGTGCTTTGGTGTGAAGGTGGCCGATGGGGGAACAACTGCTAATGGGTGGAACGGTGGAAGAGGAGGAGGGAAGGTGGGTGTGGAGAGGGAGATCCTTTTGCCTCTCTCGCACTAGCGGACGCTTCCAAGGGTGACCTGAAGCAGTCAGTCAGTTTTAACTGTCTGGGATTGGCATTTATGAAGGGACAGAAGTCGTATTCATTGGGAACCCGTGTCTGTCTTTCGACGTGGATACGTATGTGTGGATGTGTGTAGATGTATGTATGTATGTTTGCTTGTGCGTACGTGTACATACGAGTATGATTTATAAGCGAATGCGTTTGTGTGTCTGTGTGTATATATGTCTGTATGCGTCTATATGTGTATATATGCCTGTGTCTATGTGTGTGATTGTGCGCGCGTGCGTGTGTGTGTATGTATGTGTGCGCGCACATTAATGCCAAAAGCTATACTGTTTATTCGGAACTGAACTGAATCCCTTTATATACTCCCCTTCAATGAGATCCAGCCTCACTAACGACGCCACGCAATATACAGCGAAACGACAGAAGCCGTCGCACGCGACACGTCTTCCTTAATGGTGTCTTGCTGGGACCCACTCCCTCAACTGGGTATGAAGGGAGATTAGACCCATTACAAGAAGGATCTCTAACACAGATGATACGGCATTAACCACTGCACTCTGTCCCCTCCGCTGCTGCTGGTAATGTCGCCCATTTACTGACGGTGAATTACCAGGTTATTCAACGAGGTCCCATCCATAGTGACGGCAATATTATCGCCAGTAAATGAATAAAGTCCAAAATATGGAGGCCATAAGTGCTTATAATGGCTTCAGATCCACTACAAAAGGGTCACTGCATTAGTAATGAGGTCATGTTTACTAATAGGGTACATAATCCCTCGCTGTGTGGCGTTTTGCATATTAATCTGGATATTAAGTATATATCATTAAGGAGAATATACACACACACGCATAGATACATTATATATATATATATATATATATATATATATGCTATGATCGGACTCCGCTTGGATAACTTTATAACGCTTTGTCAATGGGAGTGCAGCTCGTCAAAGAACTTCTCACTACAAAAGAGTCCACATATCCCTGCTACTGGAGGTAGCGCAGTCTTGGGCTGCAGGAGTCTCTGTAAAGAGGTCCTTGGCATCACCAGTACTCTACCGACACACTGACCTCACACAGGATGTCGTATATGACTTCAACCAACAACAACTCCCTCGTCCCGCACAACACTAGTGTCAATAGACGTCAACAGAGCATTTGACACAAGTCCCCTCGGCACATTCTGACACAAAAGGATGCTTGACACCACCCTCCACGAAAATGACAACTAGTGGTTGGCCAATTTCATTGCGGTCCACAATGCCAGAGCAGCTAACAATGGCTTCACCTTAAAACTTCCCTTAAAACTCCATAATGGAGTTCTTTAAGGAGCATGAGACGCACTTCCTCGTCTCCGCTCTGGGCATCAACCATCCTTTTTGCACTGCTACAGACACCGATGCAACACATATCAAGACCCTTCGTGCCCTCGCGATGCAACAGCTACAACGAAGAAACTGAACACTTGTTCCTCAGATGCCTGGCTCACACACACACACACACACACACGGTATCATTATCCTTCCTGACGTATGGTTACACCCTATAGACGTGGCATGCATTCTGAGTGCTGCAGGAGTTTCATATAGAGAGAAGGGACTCCTAAGGCGGAAAGGAGGTATATATGTGTATATATATATATATATATATATATATATATATATATATATATATATATATATATATATATATACGGTAAAGAGGTATTCTAAAGTAGACTTTTGAGCTATCATGTTTACACTCGCATCATGGTAAAGATTAACCATACCCTCTATTCATGAACTCGGGTTAGTTTTATGCGATCGTAAACTACGTGATGATGACGACATGATAGCGCCAGACTTTGGCCAAAGAACCTCAAGTTCCTCCACATGAGGGAAAATAAAATCACCATAAGGACGTGTTTATGAAGCATTCAGGCCGGCATGGAGGGAGGGATAGATGGGGAGCGACGACGACAATATTAAACGAGAGATGCCACGGCGACAGTGCTCCACCATCACTGTGGTGGAAGGCAACGAGGCGAGACGTACGTAAATGTACAATACTCCATCACTGTTTTGCGCATATGCTACGGGCGATGGGTCCCACTGAGGGAAAGTTAAATTCTTCTGCGTCTGTCCAGTGGAAGGTGGCACCACCCCCTGGAGAGGAGACTGAAGAAAACGGAAGACGTTACGAACAGCGACATACCCAAGAGTTGACAGTTGAATACGGATTACCTGGAGGAGAGAGAGACAGCTTTGCGAAGTGTGGCGAAATGACAGCGAGGATTCTGACGCAGGCGAGACCAAGTGGAACCCTCTTAATTTCTTCAAGACGGGAAAATAATGTCTCGGTAAAAAAAAAAAAAAAGATTGCCGAGGGGAAAACGCAACTTAGTTGAGCAATGATCTCTGCATTTCGTCTTGACTTGAATGGAATCTGGATATGAATAACAGTTGAAAGTCAATGTGGTGGAAAGATGTCACATTTCATTTCAGAAGACTTGAATCACTGAAACATCCATGATGTCTCTTCTGAGCATCGGAAAATACAGACACGCTGTTCAGCCACTGCCTCGCAACACTGTGACGTTTGCCTCGGGATCGCAAGTTAAACTTTTGTGTTTTTCCACCTGAAGTGCAAAAACAAAACAGGAAAAATACTTTAAAAAATGACCAGCACTATATTCATGTTTTTAAAACGTGTAAAGTCTTTAAAGAAAAAAATGGAAAGGGCAGACTAGATTTTTAAGTAGATTTTTAACTTGAACGACATGGCAGCACAGAGCACGCAAATAGGATAAGGGGATTAGCGTACTTCTGCTTTTAGCGTTCCAATAGGCGACTGTTCGACCAAATGGAAGCTTCTCACCTCGACGAGGAAAAGGTACAATTGTTAAATTCGTATGAAGATAAAGAGAGATTTCCATCATACACAATTACCACCATCCACTAATACTTCTCCACACTTGTGCATGTTCTCTCGAGATAAAACGTTTGCCCACGAGTTTTGGATTTGATGCCAGTCTCCCATCCTCATCTCCCATCGCCTCCCTTCCCTTTTTGTCCGCTGTTCCCCGTCCTCTCATGTCTCTCCGGCAGACACCACTGTAACATCCACGGGGAACAAATCTGACCCACGCGTCATACAGTATGCTACAGGTGTCAACAAACAGTGCTGACATCTGTCCGGCAGGTCATAGAGCCGTGGTCCATGTTCGCTCATTCACCAGCAATGCAAAACTGATTCTAAGGTTTAACATTACAGGTGGTATATGTGCACAGTCTGCTTTGTGTGTCGCTATATACTTCGTATTGGAATTACTCACAGGAACCAGTGAGGAATCTTCACGCATGCTGTAGGGAGCTTCATGTAAAAGGGGTGGTTTTGTGGGATGTCCGATCATTTCTTCGGGCAGGCGTATGTAAATAGTTTGTGGCGGATTTAAAACAGAAGAGGAAATGATTCACGGTACGAAAGAAGTGGTAAAAAAATACTATAGAGAAGTGGCCCACGAACAGTCACAAAAATAAAAAGTGACAGAAACAGACAGACAGAAAGACAGACAGACCAACTTACACAGAGCAAAGTGAATACATGTTTTCGCATCGGAATAACAATCATGAACCCGAACAGAGAGACAATCGCATTTACAAACAAAATATATTGTCGCTGTGAACGAAAACTCTCGTAATTCTTTACTGCCTATTGAGAGAATTTCGGGTAGGAAATGCGCTTTACCGTGTAACGAAGGAAAAAGCTAAAACAGTAAATCCGGTAAAAATATTAATTGAATTGGATCAGTATGTTACCCGATAGTTCTTTGACTTTACGGAATAAGAGTCTTAATTTTCTGGGTTCGCTATAATTGCCTCTGTCACTCGCTACCTTTGCTTGGTATGTATATATATATATATATATATATATATATATATATATATATAGTGAGGACTTTCCCTCTAAGGCTCAGTCCTCTGTTCTTAACGCTACCTTGCTAATGCGGGAGTGGCGAATATGTATGAAAAAGAAATATATATTAATCTACTCATACATCTTTTTAGACACGTTTGTCCAAATTCACATTCAGAACCATAATTCCTTAAGATAAGAGACTTACTCCTAAGGCATCCCTCTGCTGCTGACAACACCTTAGCCTTAACTGTTGAGAAGAAGAATAGAAGAAAAAGAAGATAGGAATAATATGCGCCTTTCCATAGGGAGGGAGACAAAAGATGCAGCCAGCAGTCTTTCCAAGAAGTCCATATGTGCAGATCTGGCTTTTTCGCTTCCAAGAATCCAGCCTAGTTTCATCTGCACTACTCACCATCCATTGCAGTGTGGTAACTGAAGTTGAGGTGGTACTCCAACAGCTTCGTCTGCAAGACGCCTAAGCTGGAGATGCGTTTGAAGAACAACTGGAGGGTGTCCAATGCCCCTGTAGCCATTCAGATGTAAACTGTGGCTGTGAACGGTGTCTCGTCATCTGTTGTGGCCCGTCTAAGGCTCAGGTTCCCATGATCTCTATATATATTTATAACATGAAAGTATAAAAATGTTCCGTGTGGCATACACTGTACAAACAGTGATTTGAAGCTGGGTATGAGGGAGGAGAAGTTGGCGTATGAAAATCCAATACCGGATCAAATTCATTTGCAGCAGATGATTCAAATAGGATGCTCTTATCAGTAACGTACCCAGAAGCTAATCTATTCGCTGCACTGACCTGAAAGGAAAGACTCATTTGGGCAGCCGGTCTTAACAATTTTCAGGCAATGGAATCATGACTTGTTCTCAAGTATGAAACCTGATGATCTCACTGGAGTCACTGATTATCCTGATCCTTTATGGGATCATCGTATCTCAGGTTAAGTGGACGACCTTGGGGGTTGATCTGATCTGCGATCGTGAGTTTTCCTTTCAGCGTTCGTCTCACAGGTTCCGAATTCCTTTCTTTACATGTTTTCTGCTTTTGTATATGTAGATTGCATCTATTTCTGCTGTGTGACTTTATCTTGCGTCGCGCGCTGAATCAAAGACGATGCTGGAGGGAATCGAAGCCGTCAGGAAATACGTATATTCCTTCCTGCTGGAGTGGGATTTATTTTACAGTTTTGACATTCACGATGCGGCCATTCCCTTCCACTGAAGGGGATTAAACTCGGAGAGGAAGACATGACGCATGCGATACGACTATGGCTTTTGTAGCAGAAGGATGTGTACTTCCTCCCATCGGACTCTGAAAGGGGCAGACAGAGATGATTCTTGCCTCGGCGAACCAGATATGTTTCACTAGATCTTCGTATTTTGATTTTGGACGAGCAGTAGAATATGAAGATACTAATCTTGTTATTCAAGTCGTTTGAGACCTCTGCACAGCTGAGCAGTGAGAGTGTTGAGGGCTATCAAAACTCACTGAAATACTTGCTGTTTCCATTGCCAGTACTGTTTAGAAATTTTGGTAGTTTCTGACAAAGATCCTGACTCGTATCATGAACAATGGCAAAGATTTATCCCCCTAACCCGCTTACGTTCAAGTACCAAGCGGTCTAAGACGACGTCTTTATCATCTGCTCATCTCTGAGATGCTTACTGGATGACGTAAAACTTAATTCCATTCAGATCACAGTCTCGACCTTCCCTTTCTGAACCTGGCATCTCTTTGCATGCTGGCAACTCTCTCATCCACGTACTCCCTCGTCGTATTCTTTCGCCTCCTCCCTTCCTTCTCCTTACGTCCCTTCATCACCCATATTTTCTGTATCTCTACTCCCCCTAAGGCATTCGTCTACTTATTTTTCTTTAACCCACCCCTTCCTCAAGCCTGCACTTCCCTCTTGCATCCTTTTTTTTTTGTCTCACTCCACCCATTCATCTTATTCCAAATACGAAACTTACCAGATCAATTTCCACAGTGTGAACTTCCCACGTCCATTCTAACATTACACATTAATGTTTCATCTTCTTATGCAACACTATCACATACTAACGTTTCCCTTGGTTCCATACCTAATACTGATTCTTCACATACATACACGCACGTATTTCTTCTCATTACTGTTCTTGGAGTTCAGCCTCTAGCTTACTTCTCAGCACTTCTTTTTTTCCTTCATTGTAGCAGGAACAGGTCAAAGTATATTTGTATGTGCTGGACATTTTAGCTCTAAGTTCCACAATGATCGTATTTGACCCATTGCTTTGCGAGACACTCCATGATGGATGGCTCCTGAAGGAGGAGGTGACTATTGCAGTTGAGAGAATCAAATCATCTATCCCGCAGGATAGCTGTGGCACAGGGCCTCATCTCGACCAACTCCGCCTACCATGTCAGGTAGGGAGAAACCAACATCAGGGAGTATAGCGAGCTGTGGGTGTTCAGGCACCCTAGACTAATCCCTCCCCTCTTTTCCTCCCTCCCTCAGGTAGACTGGCCTTTTGAAGTGGCGGGTTAAGGGCGCCATGCCTCCGAGAGAGACACATCCCTAACGACGCGGAATCGTTTCCAGGCATCGGAAGCGAGAGGAACACGAAGTGTGGCCTGGATGCGTGTGTCCTGTCGTCCGAGGGACCCACCTGGAGGACTCCTGCGGCTTCCCACCATAAGCAATATTGATTTTCAGATTCCTGGGCAGACGACGCTGCTGTTGCTGCACGGTGGAGGACGGTCTGTGGTGGTGCCGGTAATAGAATAATCCCTCTTGCTTGTCGTGAATGCACCGACGACATACAAGAGCAGAGGTCAGGAGAGCCTCTGCAAAGAAATATCTCTGCGTCATCTGTCGATTTAGATTTCTAAAAAAGAACAACAAATCACTTTCAGGATTAAGTCTCTACAATCAGCTCCTGGAACGCGTTCTTCAACAAGGCTCTCGGCATCATTAATCAGTTAGCCTATCTTTTACTTGCAGGAAAAGAGAAAGTGATGTTCACAAGCATATGGCCCAGATTTCTTGCGAGGGACTGCCGTCATCTGGACCATTTGGTGCGAGACAAGAACCCCGTGCTGGGAATGGACCAGACGAATCTGGAAACAATGATTAGAAAAAGCACGACCTCTCTTAATAGTCTCCCAAGGGGCCAGTTATGTGTTTTAGATTAAAAAAGAAGGAGGCAGCTTATGTGAAGCACAGCCGCTTACCTTCGTAATTACGTTTAATGACATTTCAGTTATTAATCAGAATATATGGAAATGTGTGGATTATACTCATCATATCTTCAGAGTTAGAGACGATTATTTAGAAGAAAGTTAAAGTACAATTAGTATCTCTGATTCTTAGCAAGATGTTAGAAATATTTACAAGAACTCGAAGTACACAACATATATAAACGATGAACAACCAGGGTACACAAGAAACATATAAACGTTTAACAACCATGGCTACACAACACACAAACGTTTAACAAACATGGGTGCACAACACACATATAATCGTTTGATAACCATGGCTACGCAACACACACATAAACGTTTATCAACAATGGGCACACAACACACACATAAACGTTTAACAAACATGGCTACACAACACAGACATATAAACGTTTAACCACCATGGGTACAGAGTGCACACCTGTCTTACCCCAGCTTTGGCTGTAAACCACTTACACCTCCCTCTCTGTCTGTCAATACACTTGCCCTATTCTCTCTAAAAAACACTTGGCTGTTTCCATCAGCTTTCCCCTTCCACACTCCATACATCTTTAACACACATTTCTGTTATTCCTTCCCATCAATGCTTTATGTCTACTCTTCAACGTTTTCCTATTCTTTTACCCCGTGATGAATGAGTTGCACAAAATAACGTCCTTCCATAAACCCGTCTTCTCTAACCAATTGCTTTTCTCTAATTGCCATTGTATTCGCAAGAAATCAAAATTGTATATATATATATATATATCTCAATTTAAAGTAATTTCTCATCCCAGGTCCTGTTTCTCAAAGATAACCCTCTTTTCTTTTATCATTGTCACTATGAGTATAGTTATATTTCTCTTTTCAAATTACTTTTCCCCCCCAAGTCCATCAATGTAATCAGAGCATTTATCTCAACCCCTCTAGTATGTACATGTAACCTCTTCCACCAACTGACTTAGCCTGCGTCAATCGAAAGTAAAAAATGGCCTTGCTGTACAACGCTGAGTCATTTCCGTAGCATCACAGGCACAGAAGCAGCAGGCCAGCATTGGGGACACACACCACACCAGGTGCTTACCAAGCAACTCCGAGCCGTGGCTCGAGGCTTCCAGTCTCCCGGGGGAAAAGCTCTGTCGTCTGACAGCTCTTCACATTTACCCCCTAAAATTTCCGAATCTTTTTCCTAGCGTCTGTTCTGTTGCACGTTGCTCAGAACACACCCTGTATATAATAACAACGGCACTGGCACACTCCTCATACAGCGTGGTGATTGATAAGTAAAGGGGTATAATCCTCTCAGACTTCCAGGACGACAGCTCTTCGCTGAAGAGGAAATCATCGCGTCTCTCTTGATTTCTGCCAGAGACTGAAGTGCACCAACTCTTCCCCCTTGTGGCATCTGCAGCGCCGCTGAATTTGTGCATTTCATCACAGATGGATCTACACTCAAGCGGAATATTGCGCCCCGGAGAACGTCGCTCACACTGCTGACTCCTTTACTTGTCCTATGAATGTTGCATTTACTGCAGATATTGCATCAGACAATACACGTATTGACTGAGTCTCTAGACGCAGCGTTCCTCCCCACTGTCTCTCGAACGTCTATTCAGCAATCGTAAATTTTGCGGGAGACGTTTCGCTACAGTTTCTCTGGGATTCACACACACATACATGTATCTGTATATCTAGTCCAGAATGATCGTGGCTCGTCTATTTGTCTTTTGTTCTTATTTCCTTTGTGTACATGGTATAAACACACATCCCCGACCTCTGTGGGTATATCCAAACGCATTATTTGCTGGTTGAGAGTTAAGCGGCTACAGATGCTGTTCCCTCCCTCCGTCGCAAAAGGAAGGGAAGGTCAGAACATAATATGGGGCCAGTATGTCCCTGACCTGCGCACTCTGGCAATCCCCCAGAGCGATGGACTGGACCAGCGGTTCATGCCAGCGTCCGCTACTGGCGATCACCTAATTCTTTCGTCGACCTTTTTACGATCTGAAATGAAAGCTGTTTCGCAATGAAAGATACGATATGAACAAACAAAGAGAGCGGACATTATATGTATTACCCAGACTCCATCTACGAGTGAAAGGACGAAAAGGAGTACAGCAGTCTCGTTAAGAAACTTCTCACCACAAGGGAGTCCATCACTTCCCTGCTTCCGATTGTGGCGCACCCTTGAAGCTACAGGAGCCCCATAAAAAAGGATAAAGGGACTGTGTAACACACACACACACACACACACACAAAAACACACACACACACACACACACACACACACACACACAGACCAACAAGTCTTGGTATACATTCACTCAGCGAGACGCCCTTGGGGCCGAGATTCATTATAACTTTAATAATGAGTTACACATGAAAACCCGACATTGGCAAGTAGAAACTCGTGTCCTGCGAGACAAACTTTGTTCCTGAAGAAGGCGCGGTAGAAGGCGGCAGACCCTGAAAGGCTACAACACTTTGTGTTGTTCGTCCTCTGGAGACTTGTCATCATATTCCGACGTTACTACTTATCTTTGTAAGTAATTTTATAATTGGCCTCCGTGTTTAGACAGCAGTTAAGTAAGTCGTTCACATTTTGGCTGAATTCAGGAGAAAACGCTCTTGTGGGTTCTGAAGTAAAGAGATATCTTTTGTTCCTTCACTCATCTTCCATCTTTTCGTTTTCATGTTCATCCCTGTCGAATGTGACTTCGCTCACCTTCATCGGCCTTCGTGAACATGACTACGTCATCGTCCTTCTGTTCATCAGCTCCAACATTGATTTATCATATCAAATTATTGGATTATTTTTTTCCATTTTGTTATATGCAATGTTGTGTAATTCGTAATTACATTGTTCCCGACTAGACTGACTTCCATTCTTGATCAGGTGACACGCCTTTGGCAGTGACAGCTAAAAAAAAAATTTGAGCGTTATAGCTAAGAACCGAGACCTGACATCATAGCCTGCAAAGAAATGAATAGCAAAATGCATCCATAAACTCGAAAGGAGAGAAAGAAAATGTACTCTGAAACTTCTTTTATCTTTTTTCACTGATGCAGCAGCTTCAATTACCAGCAGTCGAAAACTGCCGACCGAGCGTATTACATGAAATTCTGTTCAGCACCTGTTGTCATGGGCATCAATTACTCCTTTCATGGCCAACAGCACAATGTTCTCTAAACATGTGGCTCAGTGTACGTTCTACGATTACAAATAGTGGGGAAGTAAATGAAGCATTGCGCGTATATGGAAAGAATATTGTATATATATGTATATTCCCTTTCTACGTCAACCAGCACATATCAGATCGTTCATGTCTATGGAGCCTCTCTCTCTCAAGAATCTGGCGTCATGATTATGAGTTGAGAATATTCTTGTCTCTGAATCTGTTCAACATCAGTGACAGTCGAATACAGAGAAGGTGAGGCATCCGGACAGAAGATACGGTGGAAGTTTCATGGATTCAGAATGACTTTTACGACGATGTTCGCATAGTAGGGGAAAGCAAGACCCACATAGTGTCTAACTGCGCAGTACTGTTGCAGTTCTATTTATGGAAGTAAGTGAGAATAGTAGGCGTGAATGGGCAATTAATTCTCGACAATTTTTCTTTTCCGGCGTTTAATTTGTGCAGATTGGCGACCGTTCCACAGAGTAAATGTCCTTATTGTTGTTTCGATTCGGCCGTCATTGCTGTACTTGTTGCTGCGTTAAATAGCAAATCAATGTGAATTTGTTAACCGGCTGTTGAAACACGTGGTGAACACACTTGCGCATTTCTGTCAGTCTTTGAAATACACAGAAAGTTCAGGGCATATCGGTAGGTAACCGAGAATTTTGCGATAGTTTTACGATAAGTGACAGACGAACGTAACCTGTGTCAAACGAATCTAGCGTCTACAGCCCGAAAAAAAAAAAATTGTCGGTGTAAGGGGGAGTATTGCGGCCGACTGCAGCCATGGAAAAATGTTGTGACCGTGAGGTTTGTATATACAGCGTGGTAGTGGAGCGTTTGAGTGTAGATCTGTGAAGGGTGGGAAATCATTATGCGTAGTGCTTGTGTATCTATGTGTGTGTGAATAAGGTAGCATAAATCAAGTGTTTGTTCTGATGATGAGCGCATAGAACCAAAACGTATATAGTTCAGGATAGGTTAGAATCGAGTGTAGAAGAGGAAGACAATTGCATTGCATAGATCAAATCGAGAAGGGTGATTAGACTGAAGCTATGGGAAGGTTGTGTGCTGTAATGAAATCGTTAGCAAGGTGTGGTTGTGAAGAACGTACGATAAATGACAGGTTGGTTCAGATAATATGCAAGAGCACAGTAGAGGGATACAGGAGGAAGGAGAGAGAGAGAGAGAGAGAGAGAGAGAGAGAGAGAGAGAGAGAGAGAGAGAGAGAGAGAGAGAGAG
>JAYMFT010419418.1:0-17735 GCA_038088735.1 Panulirus argus | reverse complement strand
CATGCCCTGGTTCAGTCCATTGACAGCACGTCGACCCCGGTATACCACATCGTTCCATTTCACTCTATTCCGGGCACGCCTTTCACCCTCCTGCATATTCAGGCCCCGACCGCTCAAAATCCCTTTCACTCCATCCTTCCACCTCCAACATACAGTCCTATGTTCTTAATGCTACTTCGCTAATGCAGGAAATGGCAAAAATGTATGAAAAAAATATACATATATACATACATACACGCATACATATACACACGTACATATTCATACTTGCTCGCCTCCATCCATTCCTGACGCCACCCTGCCCCACAGGAAGTAGCATCGCCACCCCCTGCATCAGTGAGGTAGCACCAGGATACAGACGAAAAAGGTAACATTCGCTCACAAAAATAAATAATAAATATATACATATATTAGTTGTCTAAACATGTAAAAAATAATCAGTCACAACAGCTGCACCATTTTCCACTGCCTTCTAAGAAGTCCCCACACACAACGCTTCCGTGACACCTGCTGGACCACCACTCCACGAACCCCTGACGGAGACACGATGACCCTCCCCATAATGGCTAGACATTATGTAAATAATAATGATGTTGTGTTGAAGGAATATCCTAACTTCCTTAGGCTTTAGTAAGCCCCTTTATTATATCTATATGCACTAGCGATGCTTGCCAGATGCTTCTGGTATTATTGTACAGGGGTACTTAGGGATAGCACAAGGATCCCAATTCCTCTAACAAGGAATAAAGTATTGAAACTACCATAGTTATGAACTTTTTAAATTAGATGGTGTAAGAAAAAAATTGCATCTAAAAGGCCTCCATGAAAACACTTCTTCTGGTACCTCATGAGATGGTGATGCTTCCAACACCTAACACATTAAACTAAACTTAATAAGTATATCTTGAAAGTATGTGAACTAAGTTGAAAATATGCATAATTCAACTTTGCAAAACAACAAAAAAGTGAAGTTGTTCCAGGAGATTTCTTTGTGCTGATAAATTATTTCCCAATCTGTAAACTTAGGCTACACATTAATATTATTTACACACCAAAGACAGAAGTACTACTCTTCGAAATTCCTCTACAATACAAAAGACCATTAAACTCTCTAAATTTCTTTTAATTGTAAAACCCATATGTTCTGATATTGTTTTCAGGTGGTTAAGTCTTATCGTGACTTCTATCAACCAATCTGCCATAAGTTCAGTTACCTAAGAGTGCCAGGAGTGCAGCAACTACAAGGCTGTTTTGCTTTAAAAGCATTGCAAATCACTGGCACAAAAGGCATGGATGGCATGAATTTTGTTAGATTGACCTAGGTTTGCCACACTTGTGTTTAGCTGCTCTGACCAACCTGGATGATCTGAAATTCATTTTTCAGACAATTGTGTAAAAAATAATCTTTTATGGACAGTTAATGGTCACAGTGTTAATCTATAATCTAAATACTTATTCAGCAATACCTCATTACACATTTAAAAAACACATACTGAATTTTCTTGATTCTTACCAGCATACCTTCTGTTCTAGTAATTTCATTCTGATTGCTATACACTGGAAAACACACACTGAATTCTCTCATTTTTAATCAACATACCTTTTGTTGTAGTAAAGTTCTCCTGAGTGCTACTCTCTCCTCTAATTCTCTCTTTTCACGATTACGTTGAGCCTCTGCCTGTTGGCGATTGCGAGTTTGGTATTCAGCCAACATCTCTAATTCTCTCTCCAACTTCTCTGACAACTGCTGCTGCTCTAATACCTTCAACATAAAAAAACTAGTGAAAAATTAAGTGGTTACAATCTATTATCATTAGCCCTATTCCTAATCCATGGGGTGGATCAAGTGCACAAAGAAAACCAAAATAATCTGATCTTTAACACTACAAGTTTATCTGACGTTATTATAGACTCTATTTCAAATCATTAATTCTGTGATCAAAGTATCATATCAATTGACACTAGCATTTTCCTAAACCATAAAATTCCATAAATCATTATCATTATCAAATCATATTTAAGAAAACCTGAAATAATTAAAGAAACCAAAACAAAATCTTGATAAACATACTTGACTTTCATCCAGCCTTAGAGACTGTCTCTGAAGCATCTCAGCAATGGACTGTTCATACTGGTCACCCAGCATAGCCAGTTTCCGCCTCTGATCCTCTTTTAACCTCTTAATAATAGCTCGTTGATCCTCTTTTACAGTTTTGGCTAAAATTTGTGCCTTATATTCTTTATACTGTTGACGTTGTATATTAATTGTATCGCGGAACTGACGCCGTATCTCTATTTCTTTTTGCTGCAATTTTATATAAAATTAGAACAATTCTTTATCAGTTTCTCTGATCATATCAAGTGAGGAGGCATTACTACTAAAAATAATTTCTAGCAGAGAAAGCAACAAAAAGTATAAATCACTGAGTTCATCTTCAAGTTTACGAAAGTACTGACACACCTATGACTGTAATGCTCAGTTTATTATCTTTAAATAAATGCCCATTTACATGGGATGAATCATTAAGCCTCTTATCTCACTCAAATACTCGTTCAACTTAAGTGTGCTAGAAGAAACAGTCTTCTGTATTACTACACCACTTAATCATTCAACTGATGTCTTCACTCAACCTTGCTGCTTATACACAAAACACCTTCACTACACACAGTCAATAATAATTTCCCTGAAATTCTCATCTGCATTACATCAAACTTTAACAGTCAACTCTCTGCATGTCCAGTTTACCTCTAACCTAACACAGTTAACTCTCTGCATCTTTTAATATCTTCTGCTGTCTAACTACACTTTTTCACATTTAACTCTGGATCTGTTGACCACTTTTGCAGTCTACATCTTGTCAGAATTTCAGTCTTAATACCACAGGTCCTCTACCCAATCTCTTATCAACCATATGTCCTATATGACCATTACACTTAATAGGCTTTCATCCATATGGTTCTCTAACAGTTTCTTCGTACCACATCCAGTTCTCTCATCCACCTTTAACTATATTCTCCAAATTCAAACTGTACAATCTCTAATATTCTATTTCTTCTTCACTCTAGTTCTAAACTAATCTAAGACTAACATCCATTCATTAGTTAGGATTTGCACTCCACTATACCGTAGTGAACCTTAATTTCAATTCCCTGTATACTCTGTTTCCAAAGCTTGAGTCTGTGTAAGTGAGGGACTGTCATCTGCTAGAGGTTGTTGTTGATGACATCATCATCCTCTGATCCTGTCTACCTCCTTCAACAGTGTCATTACATATTTTTGGACCTAAAGTAGTAGTATTAAAAAAGAACAATACACAAGCTGGTAGTTCAGCTGATGTAGCAGGAGAATTACAGGTCCTAGAGAGTTCATGACAAAATGAATTTTAAGTCATAAAGAAGACATATATTGAGGATAAGTATAACAGAAAATGGACTGGACTTATGTTTTCCACTACCAAGTAATGGCATTTATCTTGTTTCATACTGGAAATGATGCCAAACAAGAGTAAACTTTGTCCTAGAAGTAAAATGCAGGTTACTTCAAGAGATACAGAACGGAATGATTATTACAAAAAGAAATGGCAAAGTATATAAACATAAAAATTGGAATCAAACAAGAAGATACAGACAGATAGATAGACTTAACTTCATGTCCACTAGCTGTCCTACCCCTGTATTTTTCAAAGAACTATTCACCGTCTACATCATCAATCTGGTATAAAAATCTACAGATTGTGCTATGGTAACCCCCTCACTCTTTTCTTACAAGGTGGGCAAATTCATGGCTTTCAGCCATGCCCAGTAACTTTGCTTTCTTAATTCTAGTGCCACCTTAGTTGCCTCCCCTTAACCCTCTCTATTAGTATTGGCTCATTGTGCTTCTTTAGATACAATGACCAAACTGGAGAAGCACAATCTTATTTTGGCCAAAAGTGAGATATGAAAAGCTTGCTAAATATTCATTGTCAATTTCCTTTATACAGTGAAACAACTGCTACTTTCATGCAATCATCAGACACCTGACCACTTTTCCATGCTTCCATACACACTTTCCTGATCAACTCCAAAGTAGTGTACTTTCCTCTAGTACCCATCTTACTCATCACTCCATCTAGATTCAGGTATTTTTACCCTTTAAGAGCTTTCATACACTTCTTACTTCCTCCTTCGAATTTTGCAACTAATAACCATGAGCTTACACATATGCAGTCACCCTCTTTTCACACAATTCATATTTCACTAAAAGTTCTTCCATTTTTCTTTAACAGGCATCTTATCTCTTTACCAATCCTAATTTCACATCCCACACTCTAATGCAGTCAAGTAATTCACTCCCTATAAAAAAATTTCCAACTCTTCAATATGCTTAAATTCAATATCCACACCTCTTCCATTCCACTAAGCCATAAAAATCTGTACACTCTGTTGTAAACAGCAGCAGGCAAGCTGCACCTTTCTGGGATTTTTTTCATGTTCCCTTAAGACCCATGCCTAGAGGTTGTAATAACAGATTCATCTAAAGCCTTGACACATACTTTCTGCCCAACTGCATTCCACATATCACCAATAATATTCCAGTTACTCTTTCTCAAAGTTTTGAGTAACACTGATAAAAATATATAATCAAAAGTTATAACGGGTCTCCCCAAATAATGTAACTGCGACACTACATTAATACGTGCCTTTCTTTGGTACATCATGATAAATTTCAGAGCTAAGGTTTTTCTACTTGAAAATTCACATTTTGATAAATGACTGTTTAGGTAGTTCAATTGACATTATTCAGGGTGCCAGATTGCAGAAAAGGGCTTCAGAGGGTGTCTGAAAAATGCAAAATGCTTCAGTTTCTGAAGAGGGTCGTTTGTTGTTCCCTCTCTCTCTCTCTTTCTATCCCTTTCTCCAGACTCAACTCCTAACATCATCTCTGAAAAATTCCCGGAGAGAACCCTGTACCATCACCACGAAATCCTTTCTCAACTGACAAAAACTGTCATACAAAATGAAAACCATTGTGCCTTAATATCAGGTTCAGTGAAAGAAAGTTGAAATAATTTTCTTAATGTCTAATTCTTACTTTTAAGCTCTTTGGCTGTTGCTTCTGTTGTAAGGCATGCTTCTTGCGAAGATCTCTTTCTGCTCTTTTCATGTACTCGTGCTGACTACTTAATTCTGTTTGGTGTTGCTTGTTCATCTGAAAGTTAAAAAACTGTGGGGTATTTTCTTTGATTATAATGTAAATGACGACTTACAGCTTCTGAATGTTATTTCCTTATTTTGTTTATGTGCATTAAACTGTAAAACATAATGACTTGCATATGAAGCTCACTACCCACCAAATCAGATAAATCCATTCAAATGCCGATAAAAATGGCTGCAGATACATGAATAAAGTGCTCAGAGAGACAAAACCTAACCCAAAACCCCATACCAATTATTCTATCTACAGTCATATCAAATACATCAATATACCTTAAGACTTTGGGTAATTTTAAGACTAAGTAAATTTACCTGCTCTTCTTTCAATGTATGAATGGCTCTCTGCTGCCGATATTCCAGATCCTGCGTTAACTGATGATGTCTTAGAAGCATGGCATGAGCTGCTTCTAACTGTTGCTCTCTCTTAGAAAGCTCCTCTTTGAGGAGAGATTGTTCTTTAACATAATATGCTAAAAGACTACGTCGACGGAACTTTCGGGTTTCTAATTGAAGATAGTCTCCTTGCTGTTGCATTAACTTTTGTTCTTCTTGCCGTTCAGATGCTTTAAGATAATCTTTCTGGGACCTGCAACAATAAGATTAAGTTAAGCAATTCACTTTATTTTCATTTCCATTTTTCATACATGATCACAAACTCCTACAGCACTTGCCAGATAGCACCAGGATTAGATGGAAATATGGCCTGATTCACTCACTTGCACTTTTTAGCCATCATGTGTAATGTAATGCAAGGAAAGCAGAGCTCCATATCCTTAGCCATACCCCACAGACCTTTTCATGGTTTATCTGACCATTACATATGCCCTGGTTCAAGTCACTGACAGTATATCATCCCCTGTATATTAAATGGTTTCAATTTGTTCTATCTCTTGCACAATTTACACCCTCCTGCACACTTTGGCCACAAACACCTAAAGTATCTTTCACTCCGTCCTTTCAACTCCACCTTGGTTTCCATCTTTCCCTTGTTCCCTCTACTTCTGACATGAATTCACTTTCACTCATCCTTTCATTAAGTCCAAATCATTTCAGAATACCCTCTCTGGCACTCTTACACATACTGCACCTACTACCACACCTCTCTCTTCCTTACAGTTCCTCACAGCAAATGTCGTCTTCAAACATTTCATTATTTCAAAAACATCCACTCTCTTCTCTACATTTTAATACAAGACCCATGCCTCACATCCATAAAATAATGACAGGATATCTACACCATCAAATATATCCATCTTTGCCCCTTTAAACACTGACCTCTCTTTTTACACATTCCCCAATGCACCAAGGACTTTTTGTTCCCTCTCCCTACCTAGAACTCATTTCAGCTCCCATGGTTCCATTCCTTGCCATATCAAATGTCAGGTATCTAAAACACTCCACTTCCTTTAAGTTCTCTCCAATCAAAATCACACTATGACTAACCTGTCTTGCTTCACTGATAAACCTAATAACCTTGGCTTTCTTTACATTTACTCTCAACTTACTCTTTTCACACACTTAAATTCAGACACTAGGTTCTGCAGTTTGTTACATGAATCTGCTACCAGCACTATATCATTAGCAAACAGCAACTGATTCATCTGTAAGGCAACACTACCCCACCATCAGACTGCAATACCTGCTCTTCTACTCAAAACCATTGCATTAACCTCCCTTACCACCCAAATCAAACACTCATGGGGACATCACACACCCCTACTGCAGACCCACCTTCACCTGGAACCACTCATACTCCTTTCTACCCACACACTTACCATATTTTCCTGATAAAAACTCCTCACTGCTTCTATTAGTTTTCCTTTCACACCATATAAACATAGATCTTCCACAGGCATCTCTATCAACCATATCATACATTTTTCCTGAACCATTAATGACTAAAAAATCATTTCTTCGAAGCAAATACCAAATCCACACATCCTTAACCACTCCTGAAACCACACTGTTCCTCTTCAATCTTATGCACTGTGCACTTTCTCAATCTCCACTTTTCCATTTAACTTACCAGGTACACTTGAATAACTTTTACCTCTGCAATTCAAACACTCATCTGTTTCCCCCTTACCTTTAAACAATGGAGTTATACATGCATTCTAATAATCCTAAGCATCTTACCATGATCTATAAATACAATGAAAATCCTAACTAATCAATCAACAACACAGTCACCCCCTTTCTTAAGACCTGCAATACCATCCACTCCAGCTGCCTTGCCACATTTCATCTTATGCAAGAGTTTCACTACCTATACTCTTTTCACTGAACCACTTACCAAGACTTCTCACTTCTCATACCTCCTTGACCCAACAACCCTCCATCTGCCACCATATCATCATACACATTCAGCAATCATTCAAAGTCCTCAATTCATGTCCTCTACACCTCATCACTGTCTATTACCTCTTCCCATTTGCCCCTTCACCAATGCTCCCATTTGTTCTCATTTTTCCTCAACTATTAACTTCCTTCCAAAACATATTTTCAATCCCCCAAACTCTGCTGATACTTGCTCACTCTAACTATATTTGTCCTCATTTTCAGCCCTTATACCTTAAACTTGACTTCCTGCCACTTTTTCTTGTCCATCTCCTAATCAATTGCACTCATTATCTATAAGTACAGGCCAAACAACTCTCTTTACTTTTTCACCAGCAATTTAACTCTGTCATTCCACCACTCACAACTATTTTTCTTCAGCCCCCCTCCAACTTTCCAAATGCCACCAACTTCTCTTGCATATGCCAGATATGCTTCCCTAAAGGCCTCACATTCTTAACCTACTTCACTTGTTTTGTTTTCTCTCATCTTTTGCCATTCTACTCACAACCTTTCCTGGTATTTCTTTACACGAGCCTCTTTTACAAACTCAACTTCAAACCCTCTTCTGACCCATATCATTCCCTATTTTCCAAAAGCCCCTACAAATCTTCACCCTAGCCTCTACCTGGTAATGATTAGGCAACCCACCAGCTGCCCCTATCAGTACATTCACATCCACGAGTCTCTGTTTTACACACCAATCAATTAGTATGAAATCCAATAATGCCAATTTAACACCTTTCCTACACCTGATATACTTGTGTGAGATATCTCTCCTTTTAAACTAGATATTTCCAATAACCAGGTCTTTTTCAGCAAACATATCCACAAGAAGTTCACCAGTTCCATTCACCTTATTGAAAAGCCCATGATCTACAACTATACATTACCCACATTCACATTCAAATCACCAATCACAAATGCCCAAACTCTAACATCAAAACTACTGACACTTACTCAGCTCCTCCACAAACACTCGCCTTTCTTCGTTAGTTTTCTCAAGGCCAGGTGCATCAACACTGGTAATCACTCACCTTTCATAATCAATTTTCGTAACAATTTATTTTCGACATTAGTACGGTTCAAGGTGTGGTGCCCTTGTATATGGGCAGGGATAAAAGTTAATGGCTGAACTACAAAGGTATACTTCTGCTGAGTATACCTAGTTAGGTGTATGAAAGACTAGTGACTGAGAAGGAAATGATATGCATAGAGCATCTGAATATAGGAAAGCAATATAACTTGCAAAGTGGTACAGGATATGTGGACAAAGTGAATACCTTCAATAATTTGCATGAGGAATACTTGGAGAAAGAAACCAAACCTTTAAGAAGAGGGTACATGTGTTAGAAGTGGTAAACCTGAGGACAATATGTGATGTGCTATTTCTCATTAGTGGTAGAATTTTACTAAACCTTTAAGATACAGTTCCACACATATACAAAGTCATTAGCGATAGAATTTTACCAAACTTTAAGACACAGTCCCGCATATATATTATGGAAAAATGTGAATCAATCTACTTTCTCGTGAAAACTTTAAAAGCATTCAATTACAAGGATGAGGAAAGGTATAGAAAGAAACAAACCATAACTAGAAAACACAAACAATTTACAAAATATACATACTGAAGCTGTGCTTCTCTCTGTCTTTTGGGTGTATTAGGATCCTGTGAGTGTTCTTTCTTCCATTTTTCTATATTCTCCTTGTACTGCTTCTTGTACTGTGACTGGAAGTGTTTAAGCTCAATACCATGCCTACCATTGATGTCCTTTTGAAGGTTCTTTTCTGCTACCGTACACATGTCCAACTTCTTCTCTTGCTCCTTTTCGTGTTTCTGATCAATTTAAGAGGAAGTCAAAAAGTTTTAAAGTTTCAACTGAATCTTATGAACTAAGGACCTATATATACACACATAACAAGAAGAGACAATTGGTTTAAACTTGATTTTAATTACAATACTGTACAATGATAAGGATTTTGAAAAATGAATAGTACTGAAGTCAGTCATAATAAAAGTACTCTAATCCTAACACAGAAAGGCCAAGCACCCCAAAGGTCTGCACAACAACAAGTACGAGTAATTTACTATATTTTCTTTTCTGTATAATTTTCTTGATTTATTCTGCTAAATGATAAGGCTAAAATAACTGTTTAGTTTTTTGATAAACCCCAGTCCTGGGGACTCCCCCAAATTACCAGGTCTAGTCAACTTAAAGGTTAAAGGTAAAAAGGTTATAGAAAGACATAATGAAGAAACAAGATAAAAATTCCATATCTTAGTTGTTCAATGGAAGGAAGTATCATAATGGTCAATCCTTTAGTGGCTAGTCTCCATAAAGAAACTATGGTAAGCAATTGCCAGTCTCCATACAAAAACTATGGGAAGCAATAGCTTTGTGCATCCCTCAGGTCCAAACCTTGGGTATGGGGTCACATGTAGATAGGCTATAATACTAATGCACAAAATATTACCTGTAACAAAGAAAGAGAATTGCTACACGGAGAAAGGGATGGTTGAAGAGAGGCGATGCCCAGAGAATTAATGTGATAGAAGGCTTTTGATTCCACTCTAGTAAACACAGAGTTGGTAGAAGAATCACCCAAGAAGTGTGAGCACTACTTTATACTATCACCCAAGATGTGTGAGCACAACTTTATACTAAGACAAATGACACCCATGTATATATGAAATAGCTGCTCACAAAAAGATATTTATGACACCTATACAACACTTCCAGCTTCTGGGAAGCAGACTTTGTGATGATTATGTAGGGTTTCCAAGATAGAGTCAAAACTGAAAAAGGAATTAGGTTCTGTAAAAGAGAGACAACCAGTGTTGTTAGGCAGGGAGGGAAAGTGAGTTGATGTATGTAAAGTGGAGTCATCGGCATAATAGTGAACAAGGATAGGGGTAAAGACGAGATCATCTACAGAGAAGATGAGGAAAGTAGGTGATAGAACACAACTCAAGGGAACATATTTGACTGGGTAGGAGGGGGAAGTTGCTCCATCAAAAAGTACTGCAATAGAAAGGCTAAAGAGGAATTCGCATCAGGGAACAGAGAGAAGCATGATAACAAAAGGATGGGAGTTTAGAAGGCAAAGACTTATGCGACTTAGGTGTTAAGTGTTTGGAGATGCTGAAGGATATGACAAAAGTTTCATCAAAATCCCTGAGGGAGATGGACCAAAGGCGAGTCATAGAGGAGACCCAGCATGGGAGAATCCATATTGGCAATCAGAAAGAAGGGAATGGGATTCTTTGCGTTTAAGAACGTGAGAGTTAAAAGAAAATTTCAAAGACTTTGGAGAGAGCAAAAATAAGAGTAATGGTATGATAACAGTATGGGTTAGAGAGGTCTCCTTACTTCGGGATAGGTTGTGAAGAATGCTTCTAATAGGAAAGAAAAGTCTGGACCTTTAAAAAGAGGTGAAATAGGTGAACATGGATTGGAGTTAGTTCATAGGGACATTCCTTACGGAATGTGCTACCTGAGCCAAATACTATGTCCACCTGGAACATGGAGAGTATTCAGAAGACCTTGTGAAAGGAAAATATAGAAGGTATATGTAGCTTCTGTGGGAGGGGATGGAGTTCAGGATGAGAAGCAGAATCATTCAGAGTTGAAATGGAAGAAAATTAGGTACCAAAGAGAGTGACTTTAACATTTGCAGTGCTAGCTATAGATTGATCAACATGGAAGAGAGAAGGAAAGGTTGCATTCCATAAGTTATTGGAGATATCTTTCTTTAAGGACCAGAAAAAAGAAGTCAAATAAGCATACTCTCTTTCTATGAAGATGTGCCTGACTTTATGAAGAACTGCTCTACAGTAATTCTAAGCAAAAATGAAAGCAATGAGAGATTCATGGGAAGGCACAGATTTTGTGGTCATGCTTAGATATCAAAAAGGAAGCAATCAAACCACAACTAGAGGGAGATTTAGGGTTAGATAATACATATGACTCCATCACAGATAAGGGAACCTCTGCTATGTGTTCAGCAAAATACTAGGGATCCTGACCAGCAAAACAATAATAGTCCCTAGGAAAGTCAGTGATGAGTCTACAAAATGATGACAGACGAGTTTTCCTAAAGCGTCAAAGTTGGTATTTCCAGAAAGGAATTAGGAGTGGGTGTGCCCAATTAGAAGAGATGAAAATAAGATTGCAAAAGGAAGACAGTAAGGGGGGAGAAATATAGTATTCACAGTGAAAAGGTTGGAAGGAAAGTCAAATGTCTTAGTGGAGGCCCCATTTTCCCGAACTGTACCAAAAATTCCCATATCATCCATATTTGCATTCAGATCCCTTAACATCTGGATTCAATCCCTTGCATCAAAATGCAAAATTATAAAATCCAACGTGAATGATAACACTATGTCCCACTTACCTGTCTAAGCTTCTCAAGTTCCTTGCTGAACTGTGTTAGTAAAGCCTCATACTCCTTGTCCAGCATGTGCTTGTGACTCTCCATATCAACACGACATCTCTCCTCAAGCTGATCATTATGAAAGGAAATAACTATTATCAGTTAAGTCACAACAAGTCACAACATCAGTAAAAACCTATCGGTGCCTATTTGTAATTACCTATCTAAATAGTATGGGAAAGGTTTTACACTCATGACATCCCATCTTTTGAACATTCTCTAATAACATACTTCTAAACTTTATGTATGCTGTCTGCATCCACCACTCATACTATAAAAACACTTTGTATCTTTTCTTAACACGTTTCTTGTTTCATTTTGTGTTATGTCATCAGATTGCTCTATCCCTACATCTCTAAATATCTATGTCATCAATCTGTTTTAATCAATCCCTACATCTCTAAATATCTATGTCATCAATCTGTTTTAATCAATCTGTTTTAAAAACTTAAAAGACTGTGATCTGGTCATCCCTAACTCTTCCTTTTCTGTGGAGGGCATATTCAAAACCTCTAGCCTTTCCCTGTAATTCACAGCCTCCCTTTCATAACTCATCACCTTTTCTAATAGCCTCCCTTTTATAACTCATTACCTTTTCTAATACAGTTATTCTTGCAAGATCAGGAGGATTAACTTTTACACCTTAACAGCCTCACTTCCTGGGCTGAGAAACAAATCCTTTGATGGCCAACAAGACTACTTAAATCTATACAGCTTAGAAAAGGTTGAGAGGTGATCTAATAGAGGCATTCATAATTATCAAAGGTTTTACAATCTTAATCTAACATGCTACTTAAATCTTGACTCTTCTGATTTTACTCACAGTAATGGTTACAAACTAGCGGGCAAATTTTGACCTCGAATGAGTCAAGTACTTTTTCTGCAACAGGATTGTTAAAAGATGAAATGGTCTACTGCTGAGACTGGTTGAAAGCAGTGCTACAGAAACGTTTACAAACAGACTTGATAAACACTTCACTTCAAAACGTTTACAAACAGACTTAATAAACACTTCACTTCAAGTCCAATTAAAATCATCTGCCGTTCCTTAGTCAAATGAGTGGTTTTAAGGTTTTTCTCTGAATCATTTGTATGCCATTCTACTCTTACCACACTAATCTTTAAGTTTTGGATATTTTCCACTATAGAAATCAGCCTCAACAGGAACAAATGGTCTGATGCTGTTTGAATTCCTTTATATGTCAGGCAGAGACACCCAGCTAAAGTGAATATACATCTGGAAGATTTCAGGGGTTACGTAATTTTTCCTTCTGCTTCTTCATATCATACATTGTAGAAGACCCAACACTGTACAGTAAATACAAAATCCTTATCAAAGATCCCTTGTCCAACTTCAGCAGTAATTGAACTTTCTCCTAAATAGAAAGCTTGTAAACTGAAATACAGCAGGAATGCTGGTAAGGGGAATGTCAAACAAACAGAAGCTAGTCTGGAAACTAACCATGTCAGTCAACAGGCTGTTTTCCAGGTGACAGAATTAAAGTAGATATTTCCTAACAACACTGGTTTGTGGGAGACGCTAGTTTATGGAATACCCATTTATGGATGTTAAACCTGTAGCTAGTAAAGACATGGCTCAGCTCAAATTCTCCCTCTAAGCAATTAACAATTTCTATTTAGTGATGATGTCATTGTTCCCAAGTCATCAGCAGATAAGCACCTCATTATTCCTTTAACATAGGCATCAACTTGATGGTGGTCACCATCAGTCAAAGAAAGGTCTTTTATTTCAAAAGAGGGCAAGGAAGGGTGGGAAAAACTACTTGGAATGGGCAAGCAGGACACTTCCCTGGAAGAAAAGACTTTTTCATACTTCAAAACTTGCTCCTCTCTCCACAGTCAATCTTTTTCATGAGACATAAGACTATATCAATATCAAAGAGGAGGGTTCAGGGTTTAAGTAAAACTTCATCAAGAAGCCAGGTATAGCAAGAACACTACCTTAACAGTCATCTTTGCACACCCCAGTCCCTCTGCCCTGCCTATGGCCACAAAAAATGAACCCTCAACAACTGCAGTATGGTCAATGACTGACATGCTATGGGAAAACATAGACTTCCCTGATAATCTACTCCAAGGGAAGGTTCTTAATAATGTTACTGTGGAGGCTACCTTCACAAAAACTTGGCCTCAGACATACATGCAAACTGGGTTCATAAAAACAAGTCTCTTGGACCCTGGAGAGATGTTTCCTATCAAGAGATGCATTTTGAGATTCCATGGCACTAAAGAACTTTCCTTTCAGAATTTCAGATCAACATGATTTCACCCAATTTTCACTGAATGCAAGGAACAGTTCCTCTGTGTTGACACTTCACAACAACTCACCACTCTTACCACAAAGGGATATCAAGAAAAGTTTTATGATGACTAGTTGAGGTACTGTAAGACCAAAGAAACTCCTGTGATTACAAGAAAATTGTAACTTTAAAACCCTTATCAGTTGCTAATGAGAGACTACTATGCTAAAAAATGACAAGAAAACTTAAGCAAATCTCAATAGATCTACCTCAAAACCCCCCACCAAAGGTAGCTTCCACAGGGCACTCCTACAGCATCATTATCTAACCACCCATCTGCATCATTATCTAACCACCCATCTATCTATCTATAATTCTGATGACCGCTCCCAACAATGGGGCGGCCAAGGCAAAACAGTCTCCACTTATCTCTGTCCTTATGTGCCTGGTTCTCTAAGTCCAACAAAAGCTGCTCAATTTACTTCCCAGAAAATTCACAAAAATTTGCTTTCACTGGCATGGCTGCAGAATGGCTGACTGAGAGGAGAAATTATCATGCACTGCCACCTCGGTCATCACCCAGGCTCAGCATGCGGCATTAAAACTGCTGCGCAAATGTCGATACATAAATATCCCATACAGAAGCATCACTCAGCTCACTTAAAAAATCTCAGTATGGAGAAGTTAACTGGTTAAACAAGAAGTGACATAACATCATCTGACCTCAAGTTTTGTATCCAGCAGTGTTAATGATTATAACTACAAGGATAGAACAAAACTGAACAAAAATTAAAATACAGTTTTTATCTCTGGTAAATGAGAGAAAAAACTATGCATTTCTAGTCATCATCTGACCATTTACTTCTGGTATAAAGGTTCAACACCTACAGTAAAATGGACAATCTGATTTACCAATTTCCCTGTAAAAAGAAATCACACAGTTTTAAATCTATAGCTGAACATGCATAATATATTATATATTAGTAAAATACCATACCTACTGTACCAAGCAATGCAAAACAAATACATGAAAGACATTCAGATCTCTACTAATTCATACATTAAAAAGATATTTTTATTAAAATATATCACCTTTATATCCCATGTATGAAAATAAATGTGAATGATTAGCAATAACATTTACTTCAAATATAAAATCATTACTACTATTAGATACTGTACTGCAAAAAACGAAGGGTTCCTAATACCTTAGCCTGGGCTCGCTGGTGCTCCTGCCGCATGCGCTTGTACCCAGACATGGCAGCATGCATGTCCTCCTGAAGATGTTCCTTCTGCTGCTTGCTAACAATGGACGTCGTCTTTATGGTCGCAAAGTTGCTTGTGCTAGCTTCTCCAGCATTACCAACAGGCTGTATTTCATAAGAATATCTTAGAACACATCTGAGATGGATGCACAATACTTAAAAATAAAAGTATGAAATCAGAAATTAAGCCCTCCAAAAGTTTATGAAGGAATGGATAATATTGGAAATCGACACACCTAAGCTAGTGCCTTTCTACAAAAATACCAACCTAATTCATATATACAAAGGTAAGAGTATTTGGTGTGTATGTGCAATTATTTTGTACAATAAAGAAAGGGAGTTTAACAATTGTGTGTCCCATCTGTTGACATTTTCTATCAAACAACTTCTCAAATTCATGTATCCTGTCTGCATTAACTGAGTCTTCAGAAATTTTATTCCATTCATCTATCACTCTTATAATATAAAATTACTTCCACATAACATCTTTAACAAGTTTCTTGCTAATTTCATGCTATGTTCCTTGATTACTTTATTCCTACATCTCTCAAACAACTGTTCGCTGTCCATATCATCTAACGATTTTCAAAAGTTAAAGGTTGAAATCAGGTCACTTCTCACTCTTCCAAGGTGGGCAAAATTAAAACCTTTGTCCTTCCCCTGTAACTCAGCTCTCTTAATTCTAGTAGCATCTTTGTTGCTCTTTACAGAATCTTCTCTACTAGCTCTTAGTGATTCTTTAGGTGTCATGACCAAACTTGAGAAGCATATTCTAATTTTGGCCTTATGTATGATGTGTACAGCTTCCTGAAAAATTTCATACCCATGAACTTAATGCTATTCTAATAATTGCTAGAAGAAATTCACGATCCTTAAATATTCTTCTACGGTGGGACTCTGGCGACAGGTTAGGGACAATGTTGACTCCCAAGTCTTTCTCACACACTAATTCCTGCAGCTTAATTCCTACAGGATGATAATCTTCCTGAGGCCTTCTTTCACTGCAATTCATTCTAATTACTTTACATTTACTTGGGCTGAACTTCATCAACAACGTATCATTCCAGCTTTGGAGTCTGTTTAGGTCCGTCTAAGTTGATACAATCCTCCTCACTCTTCACTTTCCTTATGAGTGTGTGATTATTATTTGTGATTTCTTTTTGTGAGTTACAGGAAGAGAGTTTTAAACACATGATGATCTGTCTCTTAACCTTGTGGACATGTACCACATCTTTATTCCTATGTATGTCCATGCAATCACACTTCCCAGCCTAAACCAAGAACCCATTTACTGTCTAGCCATAAGGGAAGGATGAACAACTAGGCTGGGTGTAAGCTGAATGCCATGCCCAGGATTTGAAACCATGTAAGTCCAACCCTGAGCTAGCCCATGGTGATGTATGGCCAGTAACACTAACTACCACACCACACAGGCCTTTGTAATTATCTTTTTTATCTGTTTGGAAATACCCATTTGTACTGTACAAGGAAATTAAATACTTTCTAGTAATTCAGATACAATCCACCCAGCCTTTTCTTTTGTCTAAGACAGAACTCACTCTCTTAAAGGAATCTAACAGGTTTGTTACACATGACCTTTCCCTAAAATTGGGTGTTTCTCATTCAGGTAATTTCTCTATAAAAAGTCATCCATTTGCTTTCTAATTATCTTTTCCCAAACTTTACAGACCACACCAGTTGGTGAGACTAGTCTAGACTAGTCTAAAGTTCAGTGTCTGCTCCTGGTCTCCTTTCTTATATACATATATGTATGACATATGCCCATTTCCATTCCCTTGGCATCTGATCCTCTCTAAGTGACATTTAGAAATTCACATATCGAGAATTATCAAAAATGTATCTGCAAACATCTTCAATACAAGTGGTGGAATTTCATTACAACCAAAACACCATGAAACTTTTATGGATCAAGTCCTATTAGGATGCAGTTTATGTCTTTTCTAGTTATCTCAATGTTTTCTCTCTCTGTAGACTTAAGGTGTCCTCTGCCAATGTGATTCCCATACTTAACTCTAGTCTCATCTGCAAAGGTTGATATGGATCTGTGTCTTATGTCTGCATCAAACTACACATGACAGCTAGAGACAGTGTGAGCAAATGTGGCTGTTTCATCTGTCTCCTGGCGCTACCTCGCCGGTGCAGGGGGTGGCAATGCTAATTCCCGTGGGGCGGGGTGGCATCAGGAGTGGATGGGGGCGAGCAAGTGTGAATATGTACA
>JAYMFT010419407.1:0-17736 GCA_038088735.1 Panulirus argus | reverse complement strand
ATCTTTATCGTTTTTCTTCTTATCATCTAACCCAAGACAAAACTCGCGAACCTTGTCCTAGACGCCATCATATCTCTCCTCTTCCAGAGCTGAAGGCTCTTCTCCTTCCTACATCTACTGCCCCTCCTCCTCCTCCTCTTCTTACAATATCTCCTCCTTCTCCTCCTTCTCCTCTTCCTCTCCCTCATCTTCCTCCTCCTTCATGGGAGGCAACTGGAGTGAGGATAAATCATTGCCAGCGCCAACCCATCGATCGCTGCTTTCAGGAAGTAGAAGCCCAGCCAGACTGCCTGTGCTTGTCTGGCCCGAACAGAAAACGGGAATGGTGAATATAATGGGGGAAGATTTTATACTTTAAATTAAGGGAAGGAACAGCAAATTTATGATGGCGTCCCGACTTAGGAAAAGAATGAAGTAATCAGGAGATTGATGAATGAAAGTATCGTGTCACTTGGGTTTATGGCTACATTATAAGCCTTATCCCTAATGATGATAATAATTATCATAATGATAACAAAAGCATAATAATCATTTATCAATGTTAGGTTGGCTGGTTGCTTGTTTGGGCTTTAGGTCTACCAACTACCAGGGTCATTAAGGTCGTCATCGTCAAACTACCACATCCGCCAACCGAACCATCTTTAACCCCTTCTTCAGGTACTGAAGATAATCATAACACAAAATACACTCTCACTATACATGTGCCTCTTACAATACGGCATCTGCAACAAGGACATGGTATAAGATGCAGCAAAGAACAGTGAGAGAAAGATCTTCTGACACAAATCTTTATACCCACTTTAATATCAGTTTTGCTATGCAACACTTATGGTAAACGGGTTAAAGGGGAACTCACTACATGAAGAATTACATCCTCGATTTCAAGAGCTATTTCCTAAGCAATGAAGAAAAAGTGGTACGAAAATGAATCACCAAATGAGAGTGGATGAGAGCAATTAATTCTTGGGATAATCCGACGATTGTCATAATTCAGGGATAGATTATATGTAGACAGAGTAGCGTAATCCAGGAACGTATTGTGTGCGGATGTAGCTGATGGAAACATGTGATTATGAGGATAGGAATGGAGGCCATAGGGGGGAGAACAGAGGCGCTAGGGAGGACAATGGCGTCTGGGAACCGCCATGCGTGTATTGATCCCACTCCCTGGGAGGGAGGGAGATGGGAGGGAGGGAGACGAGATGGATGAAGGTGAGAGAGAAAGAGATAGAAGTAGGAGAGAGACAAGAGGAGGTAAAGAGACAGAGAGAGAGAGAGAGAGAGAGAGAGCAAAGACAGGACAGTGTGGAGTGAGGAGATAGAAGGAGCAGGGAGATAGAACAAAGAAGGTAGAAGGAAGAGGAGGAAGAGGGGAGGAATGTAGAAGGAACAGGAAGCACAAGAGAAGAAGATAGAAGTAGGAGAAGGAAGGAAGATAGAAAGAACATGATAATGCAAAAGAAAAGAGAGAAAAGGTAGGAAGACGAAAGAAGGAAGGACCTGAAAGCACAGGGAAGGAAGACAGAAGAAAAGGGCACAAGTAAATGAGAAAAAATGTAAAGATCAGAATGAGAGAAGAATCAGAGACTATAGAGAGAGGATGCAAGAGAGCCTGAGAGAGAGGAGGAAGGAACAGAAGATAAGGGGAGAAAGCGGGAGGCAAGGAAGAGGGATACAAATAGAAGTGGAAAAGGAGAAGATATAGAGGGTAGAAAGAAGGAGAGTCAGCAAATAGAAGAGGGAGTTTAAAGCTGAGATCCGGAAATATAGAAGGGAGACACAGAAGGATGGAGAATAAAAATTATCAGATGAAAAAGAAGTAATTGAGATGAGGGCGCCAAAGAGGGGAAACTGAATATCTCAGTCAAAAAAGAAAAGGGCAAATGTAGGAAGGAAGGGAGAGGGAGAGAGAGAGAGAGAGAGGGGGGGGGGAGGGATATATAAAGCAGAGGGAGAGAGTGAAGCCAAGAATAGTCAGGAATATTTGAAGGTCTGAACCAATTGGGATGAACGCAAGAAGCAGGGAGGAAGCGACGAGATGACAGATAATGCATTGTCCGTATGGAGACATACAGAGGGATGTGCCTTTGTCTGACGAGATACGGCACCATGAATGCACCAGCAACCACAGGGAAATAGGGAACCCAGGAGAGAGAAGGAAGAATGAATGAAAGGATGAATGAATGAGGAAGAAGATGATGGCGGATATAAGCCCCACCACTTCCAACATCAATGACAACTATCATTACTACTACTACTATTACTACTACCAATAACGCTACTACTACCACTACTACTACTACTACTACTACCATTACTACTACGACTACTACTGCTACTTGAACACAGGCGACTGCCCCACAACCCTGGCCAAGGGAGGCGCCAGTCAGGAGTCTCCCGCCGACTGGACATTGCACAAGAACCCTGGATATTGCAGCCTCTTTCACGGACTTTTCGCTTCACGAGGAAAAAAAGATTTACACGCTGTTGCAGACCCGTCCCGTCACAAGAGATGAAGTCCGGCTCAGTAAAAGATTGATGCCGAGAGCCTAGATTAAATTCGCCTGGACACGAACCTCCGAGAAAGTCTGAGATGAAATAAACCTCACCAGAACAGCTCTCAACTCCAGCAATTGAGATGAAAGCGCCACTTCCCCAACGGGCACATGATGATAAGACGTAACGTCCTCAGCACGACGCTACGATCTACGAGTCTGACGGTACGGCCCTTGAGCACGACGGTACGACACTTGAGAATGGAGACAAAGCCCTTGGGTTTGATGGTTTGGCCTTTGCCATGAGCAAGGTCAAGGGAAAGGACATCATACCCAAGGGTCGTGCCTTCTTGCTGAAGGGTCACGCCATCGTGCTCAAAGGACTGGCGGTGAGGGAAACATGTGGTGCTGACCCTGAGGACCAACACGGGGACCCTGGGAGGAGTTGCCTGGAGACCAAACCACGGCATATGTGCCTCCAACATGGGAATCCTTGGAAGGGCTGCCAAACATCATCGTTCACCAGGACCACTGGCGAATGAAAGGTCTATCGTGAAACACAACTGTGAGAACTATTCTCATATGAAATGGAAATTACGAGTGTAGGAAGACCTATTGCACAAGCGTGACTGCCTCGAGAGAGACGTGATGAGCTGCGGGTTAAATTACAAACTAACAGTCGTGGTTTAACGGCTTAAGAGTCAGAAATCGCACGAGAAAGAAGACTTGTAACGCTATCATGACGGGTTAGGTTATTCTGGAGATTCGAATCACTCAGGCCTAAGGCTGATGAAGCTTCGAGCTTAGTCGATTGCACGGAAAGTGTTTAGTCTCGAAGCCTCGGAGCCTCGAAGCACTGGAGAAAAAGAATTGAATCGTCTAGTGTTCAATCGTTACTTTGAATTATGTAAAGTGTTCGAAATGTATTAGTTTTTGCAACTCTTTTCATTATGGTTGCTGTGGGTTCCCAACTTTCTTCACACTGAAAATCGATTTGCATAATTCTTTCTTGGAGACGATCTACGATCTCCGGACATTTGCATGAAATTGGAAAACCGTGAAAAGAATTATGAATTGATCCGTGCCACTGACGAGAAGGATGGAACAACTTTCTGGTGTCGTCATAAGATAGATGGCGGGAAAGGCACAAAACAAGGAAGGGAGAGTGATGAGTGAGATTTGGAAAGATTTATTGTGATGTGGGGTGGATGAGCAAACCCAGTGTGTTGCTGAGAGAGATAAAGACAGACAGGCATGGGAGGAATATGGTGAGAGGGAGAGGCAGGAAGAAGAAAGAGGAACAGAAGGGACAAAAGGAAAGGAAAGAGTGAAATAGACATAGAGGGCAAGTAGTTAGAGGAACTACCTACCATAAAGCAGAGCTTGCGCGTAGTGCTCACCGCATAGAGGAAAGGAAGCAGAAAGTTACACAGTCAGTAGAGAGGCAGACAAAGAAGGGATGCAGAGGAAATAGATGACAATAGAAAGATAATACAAACGACGATAAAAGGGAAGAGAAATAAAGTAATAAAGGTGGGCGGTAAAGAAGATTAATTGGGAAGGATGTGGGAGAGGAAAGTGAAAAAGTTATATTAATGAAGTTCATTACTTGTAATGAATGTTCTTGGGGAGTGCAGAGAGTCCGGACGCGTGTGTGAATCAGAGGAGCCGGGACCGGTTCCTTAAGGAGGGACAGACTGACAGACAGACAGGGAAAGAGAAAGAGAAAGAAATAGAGACAGAAAAAGAAAGAGAGAGGGGAAAGAGGTGTCAGAAAGAGAGAGGCAAACAGACAATCAAACAGGTATACAGACAAACAGAGAAACAAACAGACAGACAGACTGATAGACAGACAGACAAGAGACAGACAGAGATACGGCTATAAAGAAAGATGAACAGAGAAGGAGAAAATGGATGATCTTCACACCTTGTACCTGGGAAAGAAAGATAATATAATCTTCATGATGATCAGGTATCATCTTGGTGAAAACAAAATCCCTGTCACTCGCTGATCGTCATTAAGCTTAGCCCTTCTCAGGTGTAATTACTGACGTCATTCTTTCTTACGAGAACGTAAATACCTTCGTTGAGGTAACAGTATATTTTTCCTGGTGATCGTTTGGGATGCTCTCTCTCTCTCTCTCTCTCTCTCTCTCTCTTTCTCTCTCCATATATGTATATAACGACAGAGATGGGCGGATAGATATACGCATACTTAGATATGGTGACAGAAACGCATGGAGAGAGAGAGAGAGGGGGTGAGGGAGGGAGGGAGGGAGGAAGAGTATAAAAGACTCCCAAATTTAATTAACAAACACAAGGACGCGACGCAGAAATGACAAAACATTTAAGCTCATTATTCTCCCCCCCCCTTCCCTCCCCCCCTCCCCCCGAGGGCATCAACTAAGCCGCCGGTGCCTGGCCACCAGCCGGGTCAAACGAGGTCATTCACCCCACACCGGGACACGACTCAACCCTTCTATAACTAACCCCCCAACACCTCCCCCACCCTCCCACCTCTCCCCCGGCAAACCTCGTTAATGGAGAGCACTGGATGCTTAATTTCTACATCATTTTACGGGAATATATATATTTTCACTTGCATTCCAGACTGCTTTGAGTTCATTATATTTGTAATGACGGGGTTTGCGTTCAAAAGAGGAGTTTTCTGAATTCAGATTTTAATACAAATCTGCCTGGCAGTAGCGCGAGTGTGAATGACATTCCATGACTGACTTGATCACCCCCACTGAGCAAGACGGTACGAGCCTTAAGCACGACGGTACGAGCCTTAAGCACGACGGTGCGAGCCTTACGCACGAGCCTTGAATATGAGGGTGCGACCCTCGGGTATGAAGGGCCTGTGGCCTTTCACCTAAGTATCAAGTTTGGAGTCAAAGGCCACAGGCCATCATGCTCAGCTGCTGTACCGTACCATTTGTGATCACGTTTCGTACCGTCGTGGTAGAGGGTCGTACCGTCGTACTAAAACACCGTTTCGTCGTGCTATGGAGTAGCAAAGTCGTGCCTTAGGGTCGTATCATCGCGGTACGGGGTAGTTCACTCGTGTTGAAGGGTCGTATTGTCTTGCAGGGTGAAGCAACTCCACGACAACCTGTGTACAGTTCTAAAACCTCCTCACTGCCTTACGCCCCCTGTGTTTCTTGCAGTGATAGGACTCACTCAGTAACGTTATTCCAACAGTACAATACCTACAATACCACATAACTACACTCCTACAATACCTCAACAATAATCATTTGACCTACCTCCTCCTACCACTCCACAGTCATGTACTCCTACGATAACCAACTACAATACCTCTCCTCTCTCCCCTACGGCCAGGAGCCCCATACGATAACCGTAATACAATACTTCACTCATTCCGTCGCAGGTAAACGCCCTACCATCACCGCCACAACCATAAGACTTCGATAGGGTACTCAGCGCCATGTGTACCGTTATCGTTGACCAACCAAAACCCTTCGTCGGAAGAGACCAATAGACGAGAGAGAGAGAGAGAGAGAGAATGAGCTCCTGCAGGGTACATTCTCTCGGCCCGGTGAGCAAATACACCCAGACAGAGACCTGCAGACGGTGAACGCCTGGAGATGACACGGGTGAGGAAGACAGGGAGGAGGAGGAGCAGGAGTACGGGAGAGGCGGAGCAGGAGGAGAGGTAAGAAGAGGAAAACCTGGGAGACATAAGGTAAGAGATGACGTGATGGAGTATGACGAGGTTATCCCACAGGAAGAGGAAGAGGAGGAGGAGGAAGAGGAGCAGGAGGAAGAGGACGAGGAGAGGGAAGAGGAGAAGGAGGAGGAAGAGCAGGAGGAGGAGGGTGAACACGAACAGGAGCTTAAGAGTGGAGATGACTATGGCAGGAAGAGGAGAAGGAAGGTATGAATCATGGCACTATATAAAAGGATGGAGAGAGGAGAACTGGAGGGAGAATAGGAAGGAATATGCTGGAAGGGAAGAAACATTTACATGGAATCTGTAGAAGAACAAGAATAAGAGAACTAAGAACAGAGAGAGCAGAACGAGAGGGAAGCAGAAAGAAAAAAGTTCTGGGAATCTGAATGAGGACAAAGAGGTGGTCCTGTCATGAGAAAATCTATCAACAACGACAGAGAAAGGTGACTAAAACATGTCATCCCTACACTCGAACCTACCAGCCAAGAACTCCTTCTCAGGTAGACGCCAGGGGATCTCCTGCTGTAGGTTAGATGGTCCGAATGACAGCAATAATACCAGGTCTTCCTTCCTCACGACTCTGCTCGAGCCCCTAACAGACGCTTTGCATATTGTGACACACACCGTTCCGGCCTCTACGACCATGTTAGGGAAATACCGGGAGAAGCAGGGGGGCACTGGGGAATTCTCCTTTAGCATATTCCATGTGACGGCGGCGGTTGGCACTGTGGGGGTGGGGAGCTATCTATGATATGAAGATGGTGAGGGTCGGGAGTATGTGATGGTGAAGCTCTCCAAGGGACTAGAGACTAGTGTGGGGCAGAGTCGACTAACGTATGATCCCGAAGATGTTAAGAGAGGCACATTGTGCAAATAGATCAGAGAGGAGAGGACCGGAATGGGATTAACACTATCCTCATCTACCACCATAAGAACGGAAGCGTAGAAGGAAAATAAAACACTTCAGCCAAAACCTGTGAATGGGTATTGCTTCCTTATGTGGGATCTCCCTAAACACTGTTCCATTGTTTCTCCATTATTCTTCCTCCCTCCGTTTCCCTCACTAGAGGGGGACAAACGAAGGAAAGAGTGTATTCTGAGCGAGTGACGCTGTATCAGCAGAAGATCGTAAGCAACTCGCCTGTAGGAGTACCGTCCTGCCTTACTAGGGCTTAAAAGGTAAATTCTGAGGCAAGTGGAGGAGTGTCGTAAAATCTTGCCGTTGGCGACTAGTCGCTGGATGGTTAACGCTAGCAAAATGGACAACGTGGGAAGGAGGGAGTGGGGTGGAGGGAGGTAGAGGGAGTGACACTGGTGAGGGAATTAGAAAACTGCCAAGTACAAATAGATTATTACACACACACACACGCGCACACGCACAAGATCATCAATTGACGTCAAATCCCACGGAAGGACAAGCGCAAATCCCACAGGCTACCTCAGCCAACGTCCCCTCCGGGCGAGGCAAATCCGGATCCGGAGGGCGTTTGCGCTCTTGTGTGAAATTAACTTTAGGCCAATACTCCCATGTTAACACCAGGTTGACCTGTCACAGGGTACCAAAAGGCAGTAATACTCTCCCCATGCTAATTGATCTGTTCCATGAGAGAGAGAGAGAGAAAGAGAGAGAGAGAGAGACTCAGACAGCTCATAATAGATGGTAGCAATGAATACAGTTAGCCGAAATGATAAATATATTCATCACGGATAAACTGATTATTGTGTCATGATATGTTTATCAAAAGATATTAACGCTGGGCTCAAATATGAAATTACTTAACACAATCAACTTCCTTTAAAATGCCTTTGAAAATGATACATATTAAATAATATTTTGAGAATCTACGATGGTAGCAAGAAACACCATGACTTGCCTACAAGCGTCCTTCATCAACCTGTCGGTGTATATTTTCCTTCCTTCCCTAAATACTCTTCACTACTCGCAGATTGCAAGAATGATTAGCAAGTGTCCAACAATTACCTCCTTCAAAGAGCTCTCGAGGTGGCATTCATGTCTCTCCGCTTCCCTCCCGCCCCCTGTGATTAAAATCTGGCTGTTCCTTCGTCCAGCAGGATTTTAATTTCAAAGTCAGGTATCTTTTGGTGTACCTCCAGCTGTGATGTGCAGGGGCTTGATAGAGAGTCACTTGGGGGAAGAGAGATTTCCGTGATTACGAGGATGGGTGACGGGGAGAGAGAAAGAGACAAGAAGACATAAACAGCAGACAGACAAGTGGATGAGACAGACAGACAGACGACGGACAAACAAACAGACACACACACACACACACACACACACACAAACAGACAGAATGACAGACAGACAAACAAAGCAATGACGACAGAGAGAGGGCGAAATTGAGGAATCAAAAAGGTCCCTGTCTATATGTTACCAGAGGCCTTAGCTTTGTTAAGGCCCAACAGGAGGTCACTGTCTGAGACAGGCAGCTAAATCGACCATAACAGTCACATGACAACATAGTTAGCATTTCGAACCTATATCACCTGCCTGAGTTAGGAATCCACCTTCCTCTCCTTCAACGTCAAACACAGAACAAAATTTTCTTATCAATCGTAAATTTCATCAAGTATTTCTTAAATCATCTATTTCTCCTTTTCTAGCAATTGCAAAATTGTCATAAACCCAATACGACGCCGAAGGGGGCAGGACAATCCACCATGTATCAACAATACAATACAATGCACCAAAATACTTTACTTACTTATGTAGCAAAGAGGAGGTCACCAGCACCACTTTATTAGGTCAACTGCGCTTGTGACCCATTGAGCACAGCCACTATCCATATGGCTTCCTGTGGTAGTAGTGTCAAGCCAAGCACCAATGAGAATTCACCAGCGACGTTCAGGAACGTCCCATTCTGATTCTCATTGGTCCAGTGGCTTCGGGGTGATGTAGAGGTTAATCGCCAATGAGAATTCACCTACAGCGTCCAGGGACGTCCCACCATGATTCTCAGGGTTCTCACTGGTGCAGAGACTTTAGAGTCAAGTTACTAATATTGGGATATAAAAGATTATTCTGTTTTCACATCTTGCTTTCTGGACATTATATATACCGTCAGTCTGACGCTTCGTTAATTCGTTGTAGGCTGGAACAGTACAGTCTACAGGACGTAAAGCAAAGAGGAGGAAAAATATGGTTTATAAATACCATCACTCGCCGGGCGAAGATCCGTCACCATGGCAACCTCTCTACCTGCCTGCTATGACGTCATACCAGCCAAGCGTCAAAACAACGACCCCCCCCCCTCTCAGCGTACCCCCCAGCCCATCATTACGTCATATGACGTCACGATATACTGTTTTAAGAATTCATCAACTTGTACCGCCGATTGGATATACCTCGTGTGTGTGTGTGTGTGTGTGTAAATTCATACGTGAAAGGCGTATGCTTGCATACGTGTTCTTATGAACGTGAATGCCAGAGATTTTCTATGTTTACATTCTGTTTATACATATATATATATATGTTTTTGGAAGGCCACTCCCATCCCGTTTTCCGTTCATATCCTCATCAAAAAAAATGTAGAAAATACTGAAAGGGGTGACTAGCATTTTCCGCCAGGGTTCCTTTCACCTCCTCTCCCCCTCTCTCTCTATTCCTCCCACGTGTATTACTGTGCACCGACCACCTTCCCCCCTTCCCCCTACACCTGGTACACCCTCCCCCCCCCACCCCCTATTTCAAGAGCAAGCCAGCCAGCGCTTCATTAGAATTTCAATCAGGTCTGAGCTTACGAGCGTTTCAGAATTACCCAGAAAGTTGAGTTTACTCCTTCTGATCTTTCTCGTCTCTTTCACAGCTTCCGTGTACCCTCCTGCCTCTTTTCCGGTCTGGATCAGGATTAAACACACGGAGAAGAATTTGCATTTGATACGCCTTTGGGATGGATCTGCACACAGTGAGATGAATATCATGGCCAATGAATATATATATATATATATATATATATATATATATATATATATATATATATATATATATATAAGATTAGAATTAGATCGAAGGCCAGTGGTGTCGAGGATATAGTGAAGATGAGTGTGTAGTGAAGATGGCTTTCTATCTAACCCATAAGGTTCAAGTCGAAGGCAAGTGGTGTCTAGGGTGTAGTGAAGATGAAGGAGTAGTAAAGACTCCAGAAATGATCCAAGGTAGGTTCAGGGCCAGCAGTGGAGGCTAGTATATTCTGTATATTCCGTGATTTACTTTGAACAGGAACGAATGTAGTTAAGGTTTACTTATTGAGCTCCTCTTATGTGTTTCTGAAACCATCTCTCCTCCGGCACGTGACTTGGGAGTTGGTAATACTTTGTGGCTGTGAGGAAGCACCTTGGTTGGATGAGGATTTAGGAGGAGGTCGATGTGTTTAGCCCAAAGGCAATGGAGGCAGAGAGGCAAGGGAGGAAAGGACGGAAAGGCTGGAAGCAGAGATAAGAGAAGGATGAGAGAGAGAGAGAGAGAGAGAGAGAGAGAGAGAGAGAGAGAGAAAGAGAGAGATAGTCAATTATTCAAACAGACTCCATAGCTCATTAAGATAAGCAATCTGCATCCCTCCCCATCGCCAAAATATTAATTACAAAATGCCCAACATCAAAGCAACAACCATCGGCTCAATTAACGACTAAAAAAAAAACATCCAAGGTATTAATACAACTTTACTGCTAAACACACATACAAAAAAATATGCACATATAGAGACATAAGGTCGAATGTCCCTAAACATGGACAGTTTTTGTATCTACTCCTCTCAGCATTACCAGTAATTGTCAATTGCGTACATAGAGTAATTACTAACAGATTATTATCATATCAACAGTGTCTTCTGATTGTTTACATTTCTTTAGAATTTCTGTTTATGTTCAGGCGTTACCGGACTCTGCCTGTCAGAGGCTGCACCTCGAGTGAAAAGTCACCTTCAGCGAGGCTGTATCACTGGGAGTAAAGACACGTCAAGGAACCTGTCATTCTAAAGGTCACAGTTCTTTGCTACCGGAAGCAGCGCAGGCTAAGGCCGTAGGAGCCTTTAGAAATGGGTCCTGGATAGAGCAAGGGCTTGTTTATAGAAACTGATCCTGAAGTAATTATAAATGAATAGATAGACAAACACATATATTTAGTGTATGTTTGTCTTTCAAAGTCTGAGGATTCATACCAGCTTCAACTGACTTGACAATATACTGTTAATAATTCCTCACGTGAAGCCTTAGAGTTAACACAGGCTTGAGGCTCCACAAGCCACCGTATCACTGCGGCTTTCTCTAATCAGTAACAACTAGTTCGGGCTGAGCTAGACGATCCCTAATCACCGCAGATATAACTAGTCATCAACGTAACCACTGGTTGCTATAGATACCCTTCTGTACTTCAGTCATAATTAGATCCCCTGATTAGTACAAGCTATCTTACCGACTGCTAATTACAATAGCCACTGATTAATGCCAGCCGACTGTGGTTATCATCTAACTCTTTAATTACCACAAGACTTTTCTCTCTTTCTCTTTCTCCTTTTGACTCCCAGCCAGTAGGGTGTTTGGCGCCAGCCTCGCATTCGCGCCAGAGAACTGAAATTGGCCCCTCGTCTCAACTCCTCCACCGTAATACAATTTAGACCGATCTAATTACCACGCTCTCTAATTGCTGCTCGCTAATTAACAAGCATCCTGCGGAAGATAGAGGAAATGGTGATTGACTATTGTGGCTTGGGCAGAGAACGAGCGTCGCGATTGTTAAAAATCTTTTAAGACAATCCCACGCGGTAGACTCAATGAGGGTTGGCAAAGTGGAACATGAAGAGTTTGTAAGACATAATTTTGGCAAACACGAACGCTTTGCGAATCTTCGTAAGAGTTCTGATAACTATTATCCATTTGCTTCTTGATTATCCTGTAGCTCAGTCCAGTTTCTTAATCTCCGTTCTTAAAAAGCAGGCACGCGATTCTAGAGAAATTTTGCAGATATTCTTGAATAGTTCTTTTACGCGTTGGTCAAAGGCTTTGCAAACATTCTCAAGGGCTACTTTTGCCATTAACAATGGCAAAGCTTCCCTCTCCCTCAACTGACCACGTACGGAGAGTGCAGTAAAGTTCTTCAAGTCGGTAAAATCATGTATTTATAACTCTGTAACGACAAGAAAGAATGTAGAATGGCTAAACCCGCTGGAAAGACTCGTGCGATCATTCTCTCATTCTCAGTCCTTTGAGACGACGACACGACCCTTAAGCACGACGGTACAACCCTTGAGCACGAAGGGACGACCCTTGAGCACGACATAACGACTCTTGAATGCAACGGTATGACGTGGCTGGGTATTATCATGGCCTGGTCTTACATCTGACCCCTTAAATGTTAAGGCAAAGTTCATATATAAAGATCACCTCTCTCTCTCTCTCTCTCTCTCTCTCTCTCTCTCTCTCTCTCTCTCTCTCTCTCTTTCTACTGGACGTGTAGATCAATAGGCACCTGATATCCTTACTAATTCAGTGCCTCACCCGTGGCATTACGATAAATCTACGTCAGTATTTTCCTGTTTCATTTTCAACGTCAATTTCCCTCATTTCTTCCCAGCACAACAACGAGTGAATCAAACTTCCACACGAATAAGGAGGCAATGAATAAATACGAGACTCATGTGTCTTACATTCAAACGAGTCATGAGTGAACTTCAAGTCATGTGAGTGATTTTTGTGCGAGAGATTCTTATTTGTGAGGAGGTCTCTCATATAGTGAGACCTGGCTAGTGAACATTTCTCTCGGAAATGCTACATATACAAAATCATCTATATGAAAGTATATACGTATATATATTAACTACATAAATATTCAAATTCCAGCAACCATTAGATGAATTTCCGGGTCTTAGCATGCGGGACCAGTAAAAGTGGCACGTGTTGTGTTCGTGTGAGCGTTCATGTTAGAATGCGACTAGCAATCCGGATTCCTTAGCCACTATCCGCATTGCAGATCCAGAAAAAAAAAAATGCTGTTTGTCATTTAGCATTCTAGTAAAGCTTAGGAAGTGGGTATAACCCATGATTTCATGATAAGGGAGAGTAAGTGAAGTGAATTATTCTTTTTTTTTCAGCTGTGAATGACGGGAATAGTGAAAAAATATCAGGGGTAACTACTGCATGATATTGTGCATGGTGCGGGAGGAGGACGGAGGTCAGGGCGTTGCATGATAACTGCAGTAGTCCAGCTGCTGCTGCTGGTAGTAATGGAGGGCGTCTTAAAAGCCTGCGCTACAATCAGTAACAGGGAAATTATGTACTTCTCTTAGCAAAAAAGGCTCTTCGACGAGATTTAATTTTTCAACGTCGATGATTCTGACTCGAAGTGTGACCTCACGCTAGTTAAAACATCCTCTGAGTAACTGTTTTCACTTCTTTTTGTCTTGTTCATTCATTTCAAAAGCCCTGTTTTCTTGGGTGTGTGTGTGGGGAGTCTGTAGAGATCTCAGAAGCTGTCAACATTCCGCTCTTCCATCATAAGAGCCTATTGAAGAATAAGTCGGGGTAAGAACTAAGCAGAATTTTTATGCAGGAGAAGTGGAGGCAAAAATAGCAGTGTGAGAAACATGATTTGGTGAAAGACTTTGCCTGCCGTTGACGAGCTTGGCTCTGATCGGTTGTTGAAGGGAAGTAGGTAACGACCTCCTCCACTGGTTTGTAAGCTGGTTGTAAGTCGTTTATGGCGAATAATGAGAGACTCGGTGATGTGAAGATAGAGTCTAGTGTGCTTCAGGCATTTCTGATAAATCTACAGTCTTTTGTCCCGTTAGTTTTGTATCATGTGAGGTTTTGCTTCTGGCGATCTGAATGCGTCTTGTTGGAGGTGCACTGGTGATACGTCTAGAGAGGGTGGTGGTGTTGGTGGCTCCCAGAGAGAGAGAGAGACAGACAGACAGACAGACAGACAGACAGAGAGAGACCCAGGACGAACTAAATGCTCAGACTAGCTATGGACACACTGAGAATGGATGTGGCAAGACTAACGAGAAGAAAACATAAGAGCAGAGTAAACTGAAGACGATGAAGAAAAAGAAGAAGAGAGACTAAATAACAAGCAGAAAGCTGGGGGGTCACGAAGAATCTTGCTATGTTGGTGTCGACCAGAAAAATGCCTGAAGCCGACCTGCTTGGGGTTCTTTGGTAGATACCCTACAAAAGCCTACCAGACTTGTGGAACACAACGCACTGATCCCTGGCGCTGATCCCTACACCAGGTGCATTCCAGACGCGCTTTACCAGCTAAGAATGCAAGAAAATGTGTTCCTTTTTTTTTACCACCGTGCTATTTAGGTTAAAATGTCTCAGTGCATCGATACCCCTTTTATTGATGGCTGAGTTGTTATGTCATTTGGAATCTGAATGCACACACACACACACACATACGAATCGTATGGCACAGAGAGTTCAGGAGATTGAGCCACACGGGTGTAAAAACCCCTTCCGCGTGCAGTACACACAGGTAATTACACACGTTTCACATCCACTGTCTTACACCATCATTTGCCGGGTAAACGCGCCACTACAAACAACATCAAACTAATCAAGGCTATTAGAGCCGTTTACCTCTGTGCTAACGAAGACATCCTGGCTACCAAACTTCTTAATTACTCCTTTGCTGTTTCACATAAGTGAGTTCTTTGAAGAATTCCTGTTAAGTTAATTATACGTTTCCTGCTTGTGATATATTGGTTGAATTCTCATACAGAAAACTTTAAAATTTCTGTACTTTTTCCTCTTCGGTGTCTCTTGTATTTCAGGGATTCTAAATAATAACCGGTGAATCTTTTTAACTTTAACCCAGAGGCAGACGGCTTGGAGCCACAGGCAGGTCAGCTGAATATGATTATAGATTATGGTGCAGCTGCTGGCGCGCCTCCAAAATTGCCTTTCCTCCAACACTCTTTTACTCCACCACTTCCCGCCTCTCCAACGACGTTTTCGTCTCCACTTTTCAGCCCTCCAACCCTATCCCCGTCTCCACCACCAAGATTTGCTTTTACCACACGACAGTGGTGTCTGTGTCTGCTGTTAGCGAGGGGATACAAACGATCAGTTCACTAGCTCTATCTCTCTCTCTCTCTCTCTCTGTCATTCTCCATCTATCTATACATCTATCTGTCTATCCTTTCTTCCTCTACCATCAATCAATTATTGTCACAAATTTTCTCCCTTATTTTTTACTTCCTCTTCTTCTACCTACGGCAGAAGGCACTTTTCTCCTACAGCAGATCAGCCTCACCTTTATCATGTGGTCAGAGAAAAAACGTTTTTCATTTCCTGCAAAATGACTACACCGTAAGGACTGCGGGAGGGGCATAAGTCATCATGGATATAAGGGGTAAATTCCAGGCTTTAGTCCCGGTGGTTTATGCTGTATGGGAATGAGGTAGTGTGTCTTGCTTGTACTAGAGGGAGGAAGGGAGGGATAATGGCGTACTACTGAGGGATTATATAGTTCCTCTCTTTTGGTGCTCTCTCTCTCTCTCTCTCTCTACTTTTCAGTACTATTCGGCTCAGATATATTTATTGATTATCCTTCCAGAGGCAGATTTTCCTTTCCCAGTTAGGCTAAAGACTTCAGGTACCACGTGTGGTAAGGTCAGTCAGCCTTAAGGGTGTGGTGTGGACAGCCAGCAAGGTGGTCTGGGGCTGGGAAGGGTGGTGGTGACGGTGGTGCTGTTGTGGCTGGTGTTGTTGTAGTTGTTCCTAGTGGTTTTGGCGATGTTGGTGGCGGTGTTGGTGGTGGGGTGATGTTGTTGGCGATGGCGGTAGTGGTGGTGAATGAGGTGGAATAGGGTTGGAGTGGTCCCAACGATGGTGACCACTTCCATCAAGGCAGGTGGATAGATGGAGGAAGACAGGAGATGGAGAGGAGAACTCGGAGAGGAGAGCAAAGAGGGAGGGAACGAGGGAAAATGGATATGAAGACAGAAGAGGGGAAGGAGAGGAAAAAAAGAGTAGCAAAAAATGGGAGGAGACAGGCAGAAGATAGAGTAGGGAATGTAAAGAAAATGTCAGAGTGGAAAGAGATGTTAAGTGAAGCAGTGAGAGTTTTAGCAGCAGTGAGGGGGGAATGGAAGAGCAGGGGAGAGAGCAGAAGGAGAGGGATTGGCGAGGGGAGAAATAAGAAGAGGGGAGAGGAAGTACTGATAAATTAGAGGTTCTATTTTCATTATGAAAGACGACGAGGCAGAGGATCCTGAGGTCGCCTGCAGGGTAGGAGGGACAGAGGACTTAGTTGACGACGTTGGAGGTGAGAGGAGCGGATAGGGTGAGTTGAAGGAAGGTGATGGTTGTGCCTTGAGAGAAGGAGTCTGAGGAGAGAAGCCTGAGATGTGGGTGAGAGGCAGACATCTCAAGGGACCTCTCACTATTGTCTCTCGCTCCGTCTTTCTTATTCCTGGAGGGTCGGCCGAGCTCTAGACCCCGGCCAGGGCGGAACTCTCGATGCAAGGTCGGTGGGAGAGACTGAATGGGGACTGGATATGGGAGGTGAGAGTGAGAGGGAGAGGAATAAGAGACGGATGAGTGTGGAGAATGGGGGAGGGGACCCGTGGGAGTTACATGGGAAGGTAAAGTGTACAGTGCTGGAATGGGGTGATACCTGGTGTTGTATGGTGGCGGGAATGTTGGATTTGCAATGCTCTCTAAACAGCGTAATAATGATTGTTAATGACACAGGAGCAATCATATGGCGTCATTAACTTATCCATTTTTTTTATACTATCCTTACCTACGCGTCTACTTGAGTATTCACACACGCTAGCTGGATGGCCCAGTAAACATCCAGAAAGGTTAGAGAACCCATTATTTCCATACAAGCTTGGACATAGGTTTACATGTTTTCTTTTCTGAAGCAGACAACTGTCATATTCGAGACCAGAGATCTATCTGCGATTACTTAGAAAGTTCGACTCACAAAGGATATTCCAGGGGAAATTTTGGCGGTTTATCTTCATATAGCGAAGGTCCACAATCTTTAACTTAGACTTGAACGACAGTTAAGAGGTCAGGCTTTCGTAGTCGAGTCTGAAGATACGTAATATTTAGACACAAGACAAATGGCTAAATCGTGGGTCATGAGAGAGATATCCAACGACGGAGAATCGGTCATGATCAAACACAATATATCGTGCCTGTTTTTAAAGAATGGAGATTGAGAAATAACATTCGACTAGTTTGGTCTAACACCAAAGGTCCTTCGGGGACTATTAAACAAGACTAAACAGAAGGAGGGACTCCTCCTGAAACTATCGGTCAAGATCATACTTACAAGGACTTCCAGAATCTCTTGGCCGAGATCGTACATTGGGAAGCTTCCAGGATTCGTGTCCTGGAAATCGGATTTTCGCCTTTGGTTCTGTCAAACTCAATTTGCATATTCCCACACCGCATGGGAGAAAATATTTTGTGGGGGCTGGGAATTCCAAATCATGAGAGTATGTATGAGAGAGAGAGAGAGAGAGAGAGAGAGAGAGAGAGAGAGAGAGAGAGAGAGAGAGAGAGAGAGAGAGA
>JAYMFT010419396.1:0-17737 GCA_038088735.1 Panulirus argus | reverse complement strand
ACACACACACACACACACACTCACACACACACACACACACACACACACACACACACACACACACACACACATACACACAAACTAACTTAAACCAGGTATCACTTATCCACCAACCCAGTGGGGAGGATGAACACCTGGTTTGGATGTGGGCCCACTGCCATGGCCTGGATTCAAACCCATGCAGGTCCGACCCCAGAATGTCTAATGTGTTGGTCACTCCTAAGAACTATAACATATCTTTTTTTTTCTTTTTTCTTCAAAGAAATACTTTAAACCCTTCAAATACTTGTAAGGAGCAGAGCGTAATGCAACATTTTCATTCTATAGAGAAACAAATCACCAGAACAATCACTTGCAGGTCACAGAAATCCGAAGAGTGTGCATAGCTTATATCCCCATGGAGTTAGGAAACGCGCCAATGCTGATAGATCGGTAGAACACAGGAAAGAGTTAGAATTCAAGGATCGTATGAGAGAAAGTGCGCTTAATGATATTCTTGGAATAGTGGATACAAAAGTTACTAAATAGATAGGATCTTACTTGCTTTGCCCTGAGGGGTTACGTGATGGTAAGGAAGGAAAGAGAAGACAAAGGAGGAGGGGGAGGAGGATTGGTTCTCCTATAACAAGTCATAGCCTTCAGTTTCAGCCAATAATGGAAAACGGACCAGTCACACAGCACATACTGGGAAGGGTAACTGTAGAATAGAAGCGCGCGGTGGTGTTCATAATGTATATGCGTAACCCTCCAAAGAGTTTCAAGGATCCAGAACAAATATACAGCGATAAGAATGGAGGGATGGTAGATAAAGCAGTAAGTATAATGGGGATGGTTACGGTTATAAAGAGATGGAATGGAGAAATGTGGATTCTCGAGGTAACAGGGAATCATCGAGACACAAGTTCCCTAGAGTGTGTACATGAAAATTTTCTCATACGATCATGTCAGTGAACATACTAGGATGAGAGAGACTGACAGCGTCATTACTTGATCTTATCTTCACACATACTGTCATGGATATTGAGAACATCAAGTATGATGCACTACTTGGAAAAAGTGATCACGTAATGCTTAAGTCTGATTATGTGGTAAATGAGTGTCAAAAGGGCAGAGATGAAACAAGGTTTAAAGAAGAGATGTGATCGTGGAAACTACACAGAACTTAACAGTTTTTTATAGCAACATTAATTAAAAAATGGATTTCAGTGTCCAGGAACCTTAGTATTGTGGTGAAAGGTTCCGTGAAATTTACAATGAAGGAGTAAGAGCGTGGGTACCTCAAGACTTGAATACAGAGGGAAGGTTAAAAAGGAGGGAAAAATGGCTCAAGAAAAGATGCCAGACTGCAAAGGAACTTTGAGATGTGCTGTGACGAAGATATAGACGACATTGCAGCCGGTCAGCATTTGTAAGGTGTCATACAGCAAGGAACGAGTTTAGCAGGATAAGGAGGGAGCAAGGACACCATGAAAATGTTATAATGGACAAGACAGGAGAAGTCCTAAGCCTTTCAATAAGTTCATCATTAGTAAATTGTTAATTAAAGCGCAACTAATCAGGCTAAAGAATTCTTTAGGAAGAGTTGTAGAAGATGATGTAATGATAAGTAAAGAGCTGAATGACATTTCAAAAGTTTTCACAGTGGAAAGCACTGTAGCCCCAACACCAGTGAGATGGAATAGGGATGAGGTCTTAGAAAGCTTTGAGATATTCAGAAAGACATCTGACAGAATGCTAAAAGGTCTTGACCCATAAAAGGCTCATGATTCTGAGGAGATTTCACCATATGCGCTGAAAGAGTTTACATATACACTGTTCAGGGTGCCAGGGGAGTGGAAGAAGCAAACGTCATACTTGTCCGTAAGAAAGTTGACAGGAAGGAACGTTGAACTACAGACCAGTCTCCCTGACGAGTGTGGTCTGTAAGGTACTGGAAGAAATAATCAAGAAATCAATTGGATGACTTCCTGGAGAGGAGACATGACCGTGGTCAAACACAGGGAATGAGGATCGTGACGAACCTCTTAAGTATCTACTAGAAAGTAAACCCTGCTTTATACAAAGATAAAAAAAAAGTTCGTTGAATTGTTCTGGACTACCAGAGAGCATTTGACACTGTTCCGCATTTGGGGCTGATGAAGAGGCTGGATCACCAGGCAGGAGTGAGGGGTACAGTCCTTCGATCGAGGGAAAATCAGCTTGCAAGGGGACCTTGACAGATTCCAAAGTTGGTCTCATAAATGGTCGATGAAGTTTAACCCCAGCAAACGTAAAGCAAATGAGGATGGAAAGAAGGCTTCCATTTGATTATTATCTAGCAGGAATCTACATATGAGAGTCCAACTATCTGCTGGCAAATTTTTGAAGTGCATTTAAAGATACGCACACAGCAAGGCGATTCATATCCTACGAGAGGTTAAAACTGGAATGTGCTTCTCAAGTCTGGTCACCGCGCCTTATAAAAAAAAAAAAAAAGCAGAAAGTCCATAGAAGGGCAACAAAGATGACACCAGAATTAAGAGAGGGAAGTCACAGGGGAAGGCTAAAGGTCTTAGATTTACCCAGCCTGGAAGAGTGAAAGAGAAAGGGGTGACCTGACCTCAACCATAAAGTTTCCAAAGCAGGTGGATGATATAGACAGTATGCAGTTCTTAGGGAGGTGTAATATTAGATAAAACAACTAGAGGACGTAACATAAAATTAAACGAGAGATTTGGTAAGAAAAATGTGAAATAAAGTATTTTTACAGAATAAGAGTTGTGGATGAATGGAACGAAATGAATGAAGGCATGTTTACTGCGGACAGGTTAGAGAACTTCAAAATATTGTATGATGATAGAGAATGTTCAAGACATGAGGCCCCACGAGTGCAAGACTCCCTCCCCGTACAGTACAAACGGGTAATTACACTACTCTTGTTTCGTAATGTTCCTTAATATCAGTTATCAACTATGAATATCAATCATGATTTAAATTATAGTTATACCAATTATAAAGATGTTAATTATTAATGTTAATTGACGTCAAATAAGTAATTTCTTAACCATGGTGTAGAGATCAGGTTGTTAACTTCCTGACCCTTGAAATACTCCCACAGAATTATTAACTGAAGCTAATCTTTTTTTTTCTTTCTTTCTTTCTTTTACATCCTATATCTTGCGTGGAAACCTGTCGAATTAACCCGCTCCTGGAGGAGAAGTAAAACAGAATAAGAATAAATGTTTTATTTAAGTCTACATAACATTGTTTATAAGTATTGAAATAATCATATTCTATTACTATATCTGACTTGCAGAGTATGACCCTGTTTAACCCACGGGGACCTAGCCCTCTCTAGGCCCTGAGGTCAGGAAAAAATATAGAAAAAAATTCATTTATGACCTTTTTTGTACCAGGAGAGTATGTGTACAAATTGCATAGATAAAGGCCATAGGATATTTCTGGTGGATTGGTCATGGAAACCTCAAATGCGGAACATGTAATATTAGAACTGCATATTCCTAGACCTTATCGTATACCCTTTTGGAAACGCTCCTTTTCTTCATTCAGAGTAATATACACAATATGTCCACTCTGTCCAGATCTGTTCAGATCACTTACGTTCCACGAAAGAGGAGTGGGTGGTTATAATCTTTATATGTACAGTGAACACAGACTTCATCATGGGCTGGTGGGAGTAGCTTTGCTAAGTCAAAGTTAGACCCTCGTCTCTGTATACAAAGGACACCGTTAACAAACATCTTGCCTTTGTGATATTACATGACTGGAGCTTCTTGCATTTGGGAGCAAAAATATTTGAGGACGACTGTTTCTGAGATTTCAGTGGCCTTCGACGACCGTCTTCAGACATCAGTCAATACCTTTGCCAGCCAATCGAGACATCATTGGCTTTGACGTCCATCTCAGACATCATCAACTCTCACGACACCCTCAGACATCGTTGACCCAAGATAATAATTCCACTTTGAATGCCTCAATCGAAATCAAAATGCCGGATTCAGCTAATGGCAAGACATCTTGGATTCTTCGATCGTAGAAGAAAAGCTGCTTGAGTCTGCATTACACAACACCTAATCCAATAACAAGAAAGAATACACTTAAACGTTACGTATTAGCCTAAAATTACCTGGGGAAAAGAACCATGTCACAGGTGATCACGTGAAGGGATCAGTCATCAGACTCCGAGGTAATGGTACGTGTTAACCTCTATGGCAATATAAAAATAAACATATTGTGTACTTTAAAATCTATACATGTAAATGCCACAGGAATTCGGAACATTATATATGACACCTTATTGTCTTCCGTCTATCATATATATGGCACTCCTATCCATCTTAAATTAGTCAAAAAAAAAAGGTAAAGCTTTGTACTAACAATATTATTACCATGCACAAGGAGGTGGAGAATTCGATTCTCTAAAACAGAATATTTAGAAAATAAAGAGAGACCGTTACTTCACTACAGACACCGGTGATTAAGCCATAAGGATGCGACTGTTTGATAACAGAAATCAACAGAAATGAAAGGGAAATCAGACGAGGAAAATGAACGGTGGTATGTACAGCACACAGGAAAAACTCGAATATACATTTTGCTGAGAAGTGGAAATGGCCAAGGCTTAAGATGTTTGGTATTCTCACAGTCATACGGCCTATCCACACATGTTTTATTAAAACAATTCAGAGGGACGAAAACACTGAGTGGAGACTGGCAAAGTGGTACTCTTCATGAGAAGGCTTGGTTAGCCTTGGGGAAACTAGTTCGAATCATAGAATCTCAAGGTGTGGCAATTCATCTTTTAAGATCGTATCCCAGCCCCCACCTTTTTTCATATATCTTAATTTTTTTTCAGTTATTGTTAGTTCTGTTATTGGATCGTTCTTTGTCTTGGTTGGGCAAAGAGCCTTTTTTTTTTTCTGTAGCACCTGACTGGGCGTGGGTAAAAATCTTTGCCCCATTAATGGTCATGTCGGACGAAAGATGATCTCATAGGTATGAGAGACGTAGAATGCAAGGGAGAATCAATTTCAGTTCCTCGAGTGTTTGGAGACATGGCTCTTGTTGGTGGGAAGATTGTAAGCTGGGTGAGAGAAAGAAAAATGATGGAAAGGAATTCCACGGCTTCGGAAAGGAGGAGGCATCATAACGGTCTATCACCATGTGATTGGGCGCCACGGAGAAGCTATGGGAAGCAGTGGCCAGAAGCGCGCCGATGGTCCAAGTCACAGGGGACGGGACACATACAAACAGCTCACGAAAACAGTGGCCGAAATAATATTAATCTGTGAAAGAGAGATAGGAAGGCAACATCGCTGTGAATGAGATGAAATGGTTTAAAAGGGCTGATAGCAGAAGAGTCAATGTAAAGGAAGGCTTTTGATTCCATTTTGTCTAAGAGCTAGATGAAAGAAGAGCTACTGCCCCAGATTTATGATCAGTACTCCATACCTGGCCAAGTGAGGCCCCTTTAGATATGGAACAGCCTTCAAACCTATACACCCAACACGTATATATTATAGCAGAAGTAAATTTCGATATTCTGAAATTAATGATTAGGAAACGAGTGAAGTTTACAAATAGAATAGGTAGAAACTTACACTTCTTGCATTGTTAAATTTGACCAGTTTTTTGCTTTCCCATTCCGCGATTTTGCACAGGTCCAAATTCAGAGAAGAAATATGTGAAGTGTGAGTACAAAGTGAGTATCAGAGTAACATAGGGAGAAAGAGTGATTTCAGTCGTGTAGACTGGAATCCTCTGCGTAAGGGTGAATAGGGTTGGAGGCAGAAAAGAGATTATGTAGAGGGAGAGCGAAGAGGGCAGGTGACAAAACAGAACCCTGAGGAACGCCACTGTTGATATGACAAGAGGAAGATATTCCTTCATTAATGACCACTGTAGTAGAGCGATCGAAAGGAAAATCATGCATTAGAAAGCAAGGAATGGCATAAAAGCAAAAGGAAGGAAGTTCAGTAAGCAACGAGTTTTGTTACAGTGACATATACTTTAGAGATGTCGAGGACCACGATGAAAGATTTACCAAAATCCCCACTAAGAGAGGAGAACCAGAGGTGAGTCACATAGAGCGCTAATAAAACTTGCAGTGCGAGTTATAATGTTGATCTGCGAGAAGAATATGTGGTTCTAAGTACTGAATAAAGTGGGAGTCAAAGAAAGTTTCAAGAGCTTTTAAGATAGCGGAATTGAGAGTAATGGGACGATAGGTTAGGTTTAGAACGGTCTCCTCTTTTAGGGATGGGCTGCACCAATGCATGCTTCCAAGATGAGAAACCTTGATGTTTTAGGCAGGGACGAAGTAGGTGGCCAAGGACTGGAGTTAGCTTAGAGGCGCACTTCTTAGGGAAACGAAGAAGGCATACTTACACCTTGCCCACCTTGAGGAGGGCCAGAACTGGGAAGATCTTGTGCGAGGGAAATGTAGAAGGCATATGTGCAGCAGGAAGAGTTGGAAAGGAAGAAGTAGAGTTGGAAACACCCAAAGAGGAATTAGAGGAACGTGAGACGCCTAGAAGAGAAGTCTTATCAGCTGGTGAGTCAGCTGAGGCTGATCAAGTTGGAAGAGAGAAGCAAAGTCTGAAATACAGGAGAGATGGTTTTGGCTAAGTGCCCGGAAAAGATTTATCAGTTGAAGAGGAAGTCATACCAGTATATTTCCCTTTCATAAAATCCTGCTCAACTCTATAATTAATGGCTTTGCAATTACTCCGACGAGCAACTAAGACGGGATGAGATTCAGGAATAGTGTAAAATGCTTTATGACCAGATTTGCTGTTCCCCTAATGCGACTAGTGAATTCAGATCACGAAGGGTCGGGATAAAAGTTTAGTACACGAAGGGGATCTAACACTGTCTCACTCAAGATGATCCTCGCTATACACTTGACGCAACTGATGTATGTAGTTCTTGAGACTCCTGCACGGTTGATCAATACGTAAGGACAAATGATCATTAACTGATGTGGATGACTGACCAAAGGTCTGCTAATTTTATTTCTTGATTTTTTTTTTCCCCTATGAAATTTCTAAAGAATAACCATTCTTTAGACTTTTAATGTTCCGTCGTCATAAAGGAGTTGCGTAGCGATGAAAGTTAACCAGTGAGGGAAGCAATGATTTAGTACACACACACACACAACGCATAATCTCTAGAGGAGGTATTTACCGCTGTCAAATGATTTGGGGTATGTGACCACGTCATCCTCCACAGATTCTTCTCTGAAAACCCCACAGCCTGTAGCTCTTCTCCTCACAAAGATCTGAAGCTGAACGAGGAACATTTCGTCTGATGAAATATACAGATCCGCAGATGAATTTAGATTGATCACCTGAACACAGATCAGTGTAAATTGATCACCTAAACACAGATCAATTTAGATTGATCACCTGAGTACAGATTAGTTTGATTTGATCACAAGAACACACATCAATTCAGATTAATCACCTGAACACAGATCAGTTTAGATTGATCACCGAAACACAGATCAATTTAGATTGATCACCTGAATATAGATTAGTTTAATTTGATCACCTGAACACAGATCATTTCAGATTAATCACCTGAGCATAGATCAATTCAGATTGATCACCTGAACACAGATCAGTTCAGATTGATCACCTGAACACAGATCAATTCGAGACCTGAATAAATATTAATCTAGATTGTCACCTGAACACAGATCAATTTAGATTGATCTGAACACAGATTAATTCAGATTAATCACCTGAACACATTAGTTTGATTTGATCACCTGAACACACATCAATTTAGATTGATCACCTGAATACACGTAGATTTAATTTTGATCACCTGAACACAGATCAATTTAGATTGATCACCTGAATACATATTAATTTAGATTGATCACCTGAACACAGATCAGTTAAAATTGATCATCTGAATATATATTTAGATTTATCACCTGAACACAGATCAATTTAATTCTTCACTTGAGCACATATAAATTCAGATTGATCATCTGAACACAGATCAATTTAGATTGATCACCCGAAAATATATTAATTTAGATTGATCGCCTGAACACATCCGTTTAGATTGATCACCTGAAAACACAATTCAAATTGATCATCTAAATACATATAAATTTAGAGTGATCACTTAAACACAGATCAGTTTTTTTTTATCACCTGAATAGATATTAATTCAGATTCATCACCTGAACACATTTGTTTAGATTGATCACCTGAATACACATTGATTTAGATTGATCACCTGAATACATGTTAATTTAGAGTGATCACCTGAACACAGATCAGTTTAGATCGATCAACTCAACACACATTTATTTAGATTAATCACGTGAACACATTATTTTAGATTGATAACCTGAATACATACTAATTTAGATTGATCACCTGAATACACATTGATTTAGAGTGATCACCTGAATACATATCAATTTAGAGTGATCACCTGAATACATGTTAATTTAGAGTGATCATTTGAACACAGATCAGTTTAGATCGATCACCTGAACACACATTAATTTAGATTGATCACCTGAACACAGTTCAATTTAGATTGATAACTCGAATACATATTAATTTAGATTGATGACCTAAACACATGTTTAGACTGATCACCTGAATACACATTAATTTAGATTGATCATCCGAATACATATCAATTTAGAGTGATCACCTGAACACAGATCAAGTTAGATTGATCGCCTGAACACACATCAAATTTAATCAGCAGATCACATTAATTTAGATTGATCATCTGAACACATCAGTCTAGAATGATCATCTGAACATAGATCAATTCAGATTAATCACCTAAACACAGATTAGTTTTATTTGATCATCTGAACACAGATCAGTTTGAATTGACCACCTGAACACACATTACCTTAATTTGATAACCTGAACACAGATCAATTTACATTGATCACCTGAACACAGATCAATTTAGATTGATCACCTGAACAGATCAGTTTGGATTGATTACCTGAACACAGATTAGTTTAATTTCATCACCTGAGCACACGTCAATTTAGATTGATCATCTGAGCAGATCAGTTTGGATTGATTACCTGAACACAGATTAGTTTAATTTCATCACCTGAGCACACATCAATTTAGATTGATCATCTGAGCAAATCAGTTTGGATTGATTACCTGAACACAGCTTAGTTTAATTTCATCACCTGAGCACACATCAATTTAGATTGATCATCTGAGCAGATCAGTTTGGATTGATTACCTGAAGACAGATTAGTTTAATGTCATCAACTGAGCACACATCAATTTAGATTGATCACACGAACACAGATCAATTTAGAGTGGATTGGCAATCTATGAATAAGATTCCTCCCTCCATCCCCTCAACCCAAGTTGTGCAGAGCAGCTGTACGTTATTATTTAATAAGTTCCTCCGGCAATTATCTTTTTTTTTTTTTTTTTTTTTTTTTTTTTTTTAGGGAGGAGGTGGAGAGGAGTGCTAATGTAATTATTGTTTACAGGGGTTTAAAGAGGTTGGATATTTTGAGGAAATCATCAGCCTCAGTATGAATGCGACACTGGCTTTTGACTTGGGATCCACTACACTGCCAGTCTTGACTGATGTCATTAGGATGCTGTCTCTTGTCTTAGTATGAGTAGCTAGCTCCCATGAGCACCGCTGGATGACCCTTGAGCACCAATGGACGACCCTGGGGCGCCACTGGACGACCCTTGGGCACCACTGGACGACCCATGGGCATCAATGGACGACCCATGGGCACCACTGGACGACCCTTGGGCACCACTGGACGACCCTGGGGCACCACTGGACGACCCAGGGGCATCACTGGACGACCCTGGGGCACCGCTGGACGACCCTTGGGCATCAAACGGATCCTTTACAAGGGTCGTGCAGTCGTACTCAGACGGTTAAGCTAGTGTGACTGGAAGCCAAATGAAAGACTCACGCTCAGGTTCAAGGACTCACACTCGAGTCCAAAGACGCACACTCGGGCCCAAAGACTCACTCAGGTCCAAAGACTCACACTAAGGTCAAAAGACGCACACTAAAGTAAAAAACAACTCACAAGCAAGTCCTACGACTCACACTAAGTCAAGAGACTCACTCTCAGATCCAAAGGCTTACACTCCTGTTCAAAGACTCACAATCGGGTCCAAAGACATACTCAAGTCAAAAGACTCACACTCAAGTTCAAAGACTCACACTAAGGTCCAAAGACTGACACTATGATCAAAAGACTCACACTAAGGTCAAAAGATTCACATTAAGGTCCAAAGACTCACACTTAGGTCCAAAGGCTCATACTTAGATCCAAATATTCACACTCGGGTCTAAAGATTCACACTTAGGTCTAAAGACTCGCGCTCAGGTCAAAAGACTCACGCTTGGGTCCAAAGACTCACACTGGTCAAAAGACTCACCCTCAAGTTCAAAGACTCACACTAAGGTCCAAAGACTCACACTCAAGTCGTAGATTCACACTCAGGTCAAAACACTCACACTCAGATCCTGAAACTCACACTACGGTCGAAAGACTCAAAATCAGGTCAAACGACTCACACTCAAGTAAGAAAAAGAAAAAATATCAAAACCTGAAAGTAACTCACTTTCGTAAGACGCCGACTGGACTTATTATACAAGATCACGGCTCTCGTCTCTTCCTTGAGTGACCATCCTCGTGGCCGCGTTCGTCCTAGTGCCAAAACACCGTTATCCTCCAATCAGTGAGAGGGTCAGTGAATGGTGATTGATCTTCTCCTTTCGATAATACAGGTAATCTTCCTACAGCATAAAGAGGTGCACCCGGAACTCATATAAAGTGACAAGGATTAGCTTGAGAGAGACGAACGCTTTTTTATATGTTAACATGACCATCAGGTAGGTAATGTACATTGGCACGATTCGCGGAACAGCTTTAACCTCTCCCTGAGAACCAGCAGTCACAGATGTTTTCCAGAGTGTCAGTTCCAACCCTCTGTAGTTCTCTTGGAGTCCCATGTTCCTTATAGAAACAAAGGAAGAGTAATGGATTTCAAAACCTTTGTTTTTTTAATAAGCGAATAAACACACACGGTTGACTTTGTCCCCCTGAACGTGTCATGCACACACACACATACACACACACACACACACACACACACACACACACACACACACGGTCAGAACGTGAGGGAACACGGGGTAAAGGCCTCGCAGAACCTTAATACTGACAAGTGCAATCTACATAGCATCGTATACTGGCAACATAAATACAGGAATGCACGTTGCAAAGGCCTACGTATAGTATATATACAACTTTGGTTCGAAGAGGAGTGGTAGTACAGTCACACACACACATACACACATACATACATATATATATATAGATAGATAGATAGATAGATAGATAGATAGATAGATAAATAGATAGATGATAAACATATTTTTGCCTTGACAACTGTTACGAAAGATGCAGTTGTTTAAAAAACAAGAAAGAGACAAGAAAAACTAATGACTATGTTCTTGGAGTAAGTGCATTCTGCGGCTCCCGGCGGAGGGTTTTACAAGTGCGTCTCGCTGTCGTGTGAGAGGGGGTCGTTTTTGCTCGGGTCGTGAGGGGCCGCGGGGTCGTGGTGGGAGGCGGCGGAGGAGGGGGAGACAGGGCACCGGACGTAGGAGACCCGGGCGGTGTTGCCGCCGTCAGCGCCGCCGCCGCCGCCCAGAAAGGTGGAATTCGGCCGCGCGCCCCGACTCTCCTCGTCCGGGTAGTTGCTGCTGTAGCCGTCGCTGAAGCTGTGTCCGTCGCCGAAGCCGCGGCCGTCACACACGCCGTTCACCTTGCTGGCGATGGCGGTGGACTCGAGGGGCGCGCTGATGACCAGCGGGGGGCGCGCCCCGTCCCCGCGCACCCACAGGTCCATGCGCTGCTGCTCCTCTCTCTGTTTCTGCAACGAAGGGAAACATGTCAGGAAGTTTTCGCCAGCGTAGGACGACGAGCTGCGCTATAAATGGCCTAACCTGGATGACCAAAGAGCTCCGGGAATTAAAGATTAATGTTATATAGTTAAGAGCACGAATGCTTAGCTGATATTTACTCAAAAACTGCTAGAAATGGAATAAAAAATATCTTTTCTCTCTTTAACGGGACAGGAGACGATATACTAAGGCTTAGTGTGTCTCACCTCGTGAGAGGACTTGAGGTAGTGTGTCTCACCTTATGGGAGGACCTGATTTAGTGTGTCTTACCTTGTGGAAGGACCTGAGGTAGTGTGTCTCACCTTGTGGAAAAACCTGAGGTAGTGTGTGGGAAAGACGACCCCCTTGGAACCCTGTCCGGCCCCGTCCATGACGGCGCCCCTCACCAGGATGGAGTTGGAGGTGTAGAAGCACATGAGGACCACCATCCCTCCTACAGAGGTCAGGAGGTTGCTCACCACGGGTAGACCTGCACACACACACACACACAGGACAGTTAGTCATTGCGGATGACGCCTTTCGTAACCCCCCTCAACACTGTAACACATGTTGGCTGTAATGATAGGTTATTGGAAGTCTCCGGGGTAAAGTAACTCTCTGAGAAAGAATTTATTATAAGGCAGAAAATATGTTTGCAATACAGATGGCACGATTTATCTTGTAATGCCTACCTTTCTCAGATGATATGCAAGCACGAAGCAGAATACCAAAACACTCGATCATTTTTGTTATTAAGACGATATACACCGCGAAGGAGGCCGGTTACACTAACCACTGGACAACGAGGCGACTAAAAAGCTTTCCATCTCAGACCAGCCATCGCCAACGCATGGCAGAGGTTATTCTTGCCGGAATGGAAGCATTTATCCCCTCTTCCTCCAAGACGACCTACTCTTCCAGTCCATGGTTCAACCGTTCCTGTTCTGATGCCATTCAGGCAAGGGATCAGGCATATCGGGCTTGGAAAAACTCTTCTTCCCCCGACACCCACTCAGCTTTATCACTGCCCGTAATCACTGCAAAGCACGTTAACCGTGAGGCGAAGCGTTCCTTTATTCAAAGGAACTGCGATAACCTCTCCTCGTCATCCACGGATAGGTCTTTCTGGTCTTTAGCTAAGGGCATCTACCTTTCCTTCATTTTTCCGTTCTGACGGTACTGTAGCTGTCTCTCCCTTTGCCAAAGCAACTCTCTTTGGTTCCCATTTCTCCTCCAACTCCACCTTGGGTGACTCTAACATTCCTTTACCGCCTGATGCTCCTCTTACTAATCCTATGCCTCTTCCCGTAACCTCTTTTCGGACTTCGAAAAGCTCTTCTTTCTCTGGACACAAGCAAGTCTTGTTGTCCTGATGGCATCCATCCTCGTGTACTGAAAGAGTGCCTCTGAACTTGCACCTGTGCTTGCTCGTCTGCTCCGTTTCTGCTCAAATACCAAAACCTTTCCTTCTGCTTGAAAACATGCTTTGATATAACCCATTCTTAAAAAGGGTGACCGTCCTGACCCCTCTAACTATCTTCCTATTACTTTGACATCTACCAATTCCAAAGGCTTTAAATCCATCCTCAACTCCCATATCCTTAAACACCTCGAAAATCAGTCTTCTCTCTGATCACCAATACGGCTTCCGCAAGGCGAGATCCACTGGTGATATTCTTTCCTGTCATACAAATGTATGGTCTTCATCCCTGAAATAAGTTGGGGAGTTATGTGTAGTTGCCCTTGACATATCTAAGGCTTTTGACAGTGTGGCATTGGGGTTTCATCTCTAAGCTCCCCTCTTTTGGCTTCCTTCCCTCAATTTGCCCCGTCATATCTAGCTTCCTCTGCGGCCGATCTATCTCTGTGGTTGTTATGGATCAGCCTCCCCCTTTTCTCCATTAACAGCGGTGTCCCTCAAGGTTCTGTCCTGTCCCCCACATTTTTCCTCTTTTTTTACTTAACGATTTCTTCTCCTCCACAAAAAATCCAATGCACTCACACACTGACAACCCAACACTGCATTCATCCACATCATTCAATTGCTCCCTCTTCTCTCACTCGATCTACATCTCGTCTTGACACAGCCTCCTCAATAAACTCAGGTTTAGACAGGATATCTCAGAGGGGTAGACAAAATCTTGTTAAGTTTAATGCCTCCAAAACCCAATTTCTACCCACCTTTCTATTGAAAACTCCTCACAACTCTCGCCTGTCTTTGATGGTTCTGTAATTCCGCCCCTTGACTCAATGAATATACTTGGTATTACTGTAAAATGCAATCTTTCTTGGAAACCCCACATTGCAGGAATAGCTAAGTCTGCTTTTAAGAAACTGGGTTTCCTGTTTAGATATCGAAACTTCTTCTCTTCTGAATAGTTGTTCCGCTTATACAAGGGATTGATTTGTCCTTGTATGGAGTGCTGCTTTCACATTTAATGTGGTTCTAGCTCTGCATCCTTACTTAACAGAGTTGAGTCGAAAGCGGTCCGACTTATAACCTGTCCCAGGCTATCTTCAGAACTTGACCAGATTGCCCTACGCCGCAATGTTGGTTCACTTTCCCTCTTCTTTAGGTATTACTTTGGTTTTTGCTCCTGAGAGCTGGCTGCTTGTGTGCCCTCACCACTAGCTAGACCACGCAATACTCGGCAAGCTACTGCGTCATATGATTATTTAGTGTGGCCGTCGGCAACTCAAGGGTGGGCCGTTTTGATACCTGCTTCTTTCCCTACACGTCGAAGCTTTGGAACTCTACCCTCTCATGTCTCTCCAAATAGCTATGTCCTGGCACATTTCAAAAGACAGGTCTTTCACTTCCTCAAAAAATCGTAAATATATCCCTTGTTTTTTCTTTTACCGCTTCATAATTCTCTCTTTATTTCAGTTAAGGCCCGGTCTTGATGTGCACCTTTGCCCGTGACTGGAGCATTCAACATAAAATAAAGAAAATCCTTGATATCCCACGTTTAATCTCGTGACCTGGAGGGCTAGGGACAGCCTGCCCAGAGGTAAACCGTGATCATCTATTCCATGAGTCCAGCACATGTTAAGGCTATGTAGATTCTACCTCGGTGTTAGAGGATTGATTTGATGTTGGCTACAGCTGTCCGGGCTCAGGCGTTCGCCAAGCACCTCAAGTCAGATGTGACGGGAGATGTCATGGACCATTGGTTGGTCTGAGATGGAGAGCTTCCGTCGTATCGTGGTCCATGGGTTAGCGCACCGGCCTGTTACGCAGTAGGACCGGGTTTCGAACCCTCGGCGCCCACAGGTAAACCGTTATCATATATATATCTATATATATATATATAGATATATAGATATAGATAGATAGATAGATAGATAGATTGATTGATTGATAAATCTAGAGGAACTTTGATTATCTTTGTAAACTTCCTGAAATCGATTTATAAATGTCCAGGAAGTCCTTTAGCTGCCTCGGTCTTGTTAAATGCCTCATTACATGATGCACTTTGCTTCTTCCTCATCATTGTCTAAACTCACGTCACTGGCATCTTGATGGTACTGGAGAGCTTAGGTCTCAGGTCCTGGTGCTGATATGATCAGGACGATTGCTGTAGAAATACAACCATGCTTTAAGACGATACTAAGCTGATATCGTCTGTTTCTTTTAACTGATAAGAGTCCGATCCTGCTTCTGATGATGGCCCTGATGCGAAAGTCATCCCCCGTCCACCCGCACCGCAGTAGCTAGCTTACTATGATGTGCCTTGCACACTTCCACCATCCTGAACCGTTGTGTGGCCTGCCACTATGGGGAACTTACTCTCCTTCATATACTAACACGATAACTCACATCCATGAGGATATATATATAACTCACTCTCCCTAAGAACGTTAACATGATAACTTGCCACACTTAGAACTACTTACATGGTCACCTTACTCACCTGACGTACTGTTATCATAATTTATACACTCATCTGGTGCTGACAAGACTATCCAAGATAACTAAATCCCAGATATTGTTATGAAGACGGATATATCCCGCCATGATCACAGATATTGTGTCATACCAACGCATATGGTGATGGAGCCTAGCAAGGGGGTCACAGCGATGGTAGTGGAGCCTTGCTACGTGTTCACAGGGACGGTGGTGGAGCTTAGCCAAGGGATCACTGCGATGGTGGTGGAACCTGGCCAGGCGTTTTCACAATGATGATGGAGAGAGGTGGAGGTTTGGCGATAAAAGAGAAAGAAGAGGAGGTGGTGGAGACTAAAGAATTTAATGCAGTATTGTTGATGAAGAAATTTATAATATTGTTGATGGCGATACACAGTGCAGTTGGTGAAGATGAGGTATTCTTGAAAGCTAGCATTGTCACAATAGGACATTTTTCTTACGTGATATTTTCCTGTCAGGAAGTCTCCCTTTGTCTAAGTAAGGCCCTCACTTCTTTTGCAAACGAGGGCGCTGCTTTCTCTCTTCATTCAACTATTGTTGCGTGTGATTTCTTTTGTTTTCTTTTCTTTGTGTTTCAAGAACCTGACCTTGTCGAGAGCATCATGGCGGAAATTCAGGGATGTAGTTACATGTTTGTAATTAACTCTTTTTACTCTACGGTGAGGGAGTTTTACACTCGTGGGGCCCCATCCCCCTGAACTATCTCTGCTGCCATACAGCTTTTTGAAATTTTCTGTGCTGTCTGCAGTTATCATTTCCTCGTTCAGTTTACTCCATTCATTCACCACTCAACTGTAAAAGTATTTCTTGACACCTTCCTTTAACAACTTTCTGTCTTGATTTCAAGTTATGCCTTGTGGGTGTTCTGTCCCAATATCTTCGAAAAACTGTTCACTGTCTGCGTTATCAATTTGGTTAAGAGACTTGAAGATTATAACCAGGTCTCACCTCTCACTCTTCTCTCTTTCATGATAAGAAAGTTTAAAGCTTACAACTTTGCCCTGTAACTCAGCTTTCTTAATTCTAGCATAAATTTTCTAGCATAAATTTTGTTGCCTTCCTCTGGACCTTCTCTATTAGCTTTTTGTGTTACGTAAATTGCAGGGAACAAACTTGAGAAGCATATTTTATTTTTCGGGTCTTATGTAGGATGAGAACAGCTTGCTGAATATTACCATAAACTCGAAAGTTATTCTAATATTTGCTAGCAGACAGCTTGTCTTAATGTAGGAACATTGGCGACATAATTAGGGACGAATTCGATCCCTAAGTCTCTCTCACCCATAGATTCCTGCAGCATTTTCCCTGCCAGATTGTGCTTATACTGAGGCCTTTCTTTCGCTATGTTCCTATCCTCATTACCTTACATTTACTTGAGTTGATCTTCACCAACCATGTATGAGACCAACTTTGTGGAGTTTGCCTTCCAGTTTCTGCGTCCCAGCTGGTTCCCCTGTGCCTCAGCCTCCCAGCTGGTTCCCCTGGGCCTCTGCATCCCAGCTGGTTCCCCTGTGCCTCTGCCTCCCAGCTGGTTCCTGCTGCCTCCCAGGTGGTCAGTCACTGGTTTTAACTGCAAAACGTAGATGATGGTTTACTCAGATCCAAGACAGACGGCCCGGCGAAAAGTTTCCATAACTGATTGAATAATCCTGAAGAAGTTCTCTATTAGTTTTTCCTCTTCTTTTCACTTCTGTATAAAGACCCGGGCACCGACGTGTGCCTCATCTTGCTTCTTTTCGGTTATTTGTTGATGTCTTTGTCTTTGATGGCCGGAGGGGAAAGGGTGTTAGACATTCCGTGATCCCCATAAGACTGAAGAAGTCTCTCTCTCTCTCTCTCTCTCTCTCTCTCTCTCTCTCTCTCTCTCTC